>JAWPHD010002765.1:0-241882 GCA_037043455.1 Cyrtodaria siliqua
GATAATAAGAGTAGGGCAGGTTCCCGGATTCCTATGTATCCTTCCCCTCTCTCTGGGGCGGCTCTAAATAACCTATACTATGTTGATGAGCCGTTAAACAACATTCAATTCATTATTAAATAGTTCAAATTTGGTTATTCGAACAACAGAATGTTCACAGTTATCTGAAATGTTCAAATGACAGTGGTCTACACACTTCGTAAAAGCAAACGTACCATCTAACGTGAATACATCTACCAATCGATAACATGTTGTGTTCGTGGAACTAAATCTACAGAATTTGGCAGGCAAATCCTAAAGTATGACAAAGCCTGGATATAGGTTATCGTTATGGCCGGGATATTTATAGTTTCCCATCCACAAACAAATAAATCATTTTCGAAATTGACATATTCACTGCCGATTATATAACGAATACGGATTTAAACGGATAGATGTACGGATATTAAAGAGACACTCCACGATATTGAATCATTTGTCTAACATTAAAGATAGACGTTGAACAGGAAAATTAATGTAGCTTTTAAGGACAACAGTTAACCACAAACACGCACAGAAACAAACAACTACAAAGATAAAAAGGCAATATATGACATCACAGACATAAAAGGGTTGAAAATAGCGCTACCGCGTTGGAAAGGTAAGTGGCAAAAAGGTCGATGTACCTTGTTGCAATGACATATACTCTGTAAAAATAGTTTTGGACCATGGCAGTGTTCGAACCCGTACAATGATCGCTGAACCATGACATTCGACCATAACCCTTATTATCTCAGTTGATAATTCACAATAGATCAACAATCAACAATAATTATCGTTTACAATGAAAGTTTGCGAAAAAATAATAATCTTTTTATTGGTTACTCGAATGTGTCCGTAACTGTTACTTTTTATGGACTATGCAACATTTTTTTACAGACCCTTTGTGTGTTCGCGATATTTTTTAAAAATCAAATCTTGTTTGGAATTGAATGTTTCTGGTACCAAATTAACCGGGTAGGGTAGACCTTGGTTACATATAAAATATGACTTTATATACCCTGGTCCAAAACTTTTTTTACCGAGTATATTTACTTCAAAGCAGCATGTACACATTTAAATATCGATGAAACAACTGTACGAGGTTTATTCGCTATTCTAAACAGATTAAATAATATCGATGCACTATATACTCAGGTTTACAGCCATGTTACGGCCAAAACACGCCTATTGTTTCATCGTATATAACTATTTGGTACTCCCATAGTAATTTTATGAAAAACAAAACCCCATGAAAACCCAGATGCACCTCAGTTGAAGTTATAACATTGTGTGTAAGTTTTTACCTGTTCGATCTGATGGGTTCTTCAGTTCATCTGCAAAATATATTATGTTAATTGCATCATTACCACTGAAAGACAAATACTAAACTTCTGTCATAATTCAAAGGCCGGCATCAAAATAATAAACACAGCCATAGCAAATTTTGTAGAATGACATATATACACCGTGAGTTGTCATCATCGTCACATACACTTAACAGCTACTCAAACAATTGATTCCTTGGAGTATTCCGGAAACCAAAGCTAATAATTTTACTATAAACACATACGTGCATGACTTTCGTGAGTTGCAGACATAATGGAAATATCACATTTAGCAATTGTTAAGAGACTTAAGTGATGTCGTAAGTAGATTAACTTGCAGAGCAGCCTCCCATGTTGAAACGTCTGTCGAACGATAATCAAACTAAAGAGAGCGCAGTAGCACTGTATACTTCTGAAAGTTTGCAAAGCAACAAAAAAAAAAAGAAAGATATAAATATCGGACAGGGAAAGTAGCATTCAATGACGACAGTCAACCACAAAACACAAAAACAAACACGCAAACAGACAAACGAGAAGCCAAAAGTAATAAAAAATGGAAACGACATCATAAACACAAAAGGGTTGACAATAGGGCTACCGCCTTGGACGGTCATAGGGTTACCGCCTTGGAACGGTCAGTGGCCAAAACACCACTGGGGGTTTAAACCAAACCTCTTTCTCAGTTTCACCCCAGATACCGCGCGAAACTGTATATTGTAGATCTAGAGCGACATGCAAATATTCACACGAACATTGTTTTGACAATAAAACAATGAATTTAACACAAATTAATCGTAAAACAAAATTAGTTGTTGAGTTTTATGCTCTTGGTAAAAGCAGCCACCGTAAAATGTCGGATTGAAATCCTGGACCCTTTTTTTATTAAACATATTACGATAAGTCGCAAATTTTTAAATCGTTCATTTTTAGCTCTACTGGTCGAAGACTCGTTAAGACGATAGGGCCTTCAATTTTTATCCAATCTTTACCAAACTTTAACAGGTTGTTAATATCAACGAAAGCTCGGACAAGTTCGTAAACCAGCTAGATCGAACCAGTATCGGCGGAGTTATGCCCTTGATTTAGTTAAAAATGCTAAATTTTGCCTCGTTAAGACGATAGGGCCTTAATCGTTCACTCAATCTTTACCAACCTTTACCAGATTGTTACTAGCAATGCAAGCTCGGACAAGTTTGAAAACCAGCCAGATCGGACAAGTATCGGCGGAGTTATGGCCCTTGATTTAGTTCAAAATGCGATAGGGCCTTCATTTTTCATCCTATCTTTACCAAACTTTACCACATTGTTAATATCAATGAAAGCTCGGACAACTTAGAAAACCAGCCATATCGGACCAGTAACAGCGGAGTTATGGCCCTTGATTTAGTTCAAGATGCTGTATTTTGCCTTGTTAAGACGATAGGGCCTTCATTTTTCATCCGATCTTTACCAAACTTCATCAGGTTGTTAATATCAATAAAAGCTCGGAAAAGCTCGAAAACCATTTATATCGGACTAGTAACAGCGAAGTTATGGCCTTTGATTTAGTTCAAATGCTATCGTTATGACGATAGGGGATTCATTGTTCATCCGATCTTTACCAAACTTTATCAGATAGTTAATATCCATGAAAGCTCAGACAAGTTCGAAAACCATCCATATCGGACCAGTAACAGCGGAGTTAAAGCCCTTGATTTAGTTAAAATGCTATATTTTGCCTCGTTAAGACGATAGGGCCTTTATTTTTCATCCGATCTTTACCAAACTTTATCAGATGGTTTATGTCAATAAAAGTTCGGTCAAGTTTGAAAACCAGTCAGATCGGACAAGTAACAGCGGAGTTATGGCCCTTGATCTTGTTAAAAATGCTATAATTTGCCTCGTCATACGATAGGGCCTTCATTTTGCATCTGATCTTTATCAAACTTTACCAGATTTTATGACTATCTTTTTTTTATATGTTTTTTTTTTTTTGTTTGAATTATTTTATATATTTTTTTAATTTTTTTGATTTTTTGATTTTATAAAAAAAACAAAAAATGTCACAGTATAAATTGACAAATGCCCCTGAAGTGACCTGTAATATGAAACCAACAGATATATTTAAAAATAATTTAAAAAAAAAAATCAAATAAAACAAACAATAAAAATCAAATAAAATAAAATTTAAAAAAAAAATAAAAATAAATAAATATTTTTTTAGTAATTTAATTTTTTTTTTTTTTAAACAATCTCTTAATTATTTTTTTCGTGACACGACGTCTTGTTGTGGTGACGAACGGATTTTGACCTTTGACCTCTAAGTGTGACCTTGACTTTGAAGCCACGGACCTGGTTTTTGTGCGCAACACGTCGTCTTGTTGTGGTGAGCAATTGTGCGAAGTTATATGAAAATCCGTCCATTATTGTCAGAGTTATGAAGCGGACACGATTGTACCAAACTATACCAGATATTTTAGTTATGGCCCTTGATTTAGTCAAAAAGCTATTTTTTGCCCGAAACTTTCAAAAAAACGTAAATGGCAGTCACTCGCTTCATTGATGTTATAAGAGCCATGTTAGCCAGTAGAGCGTCCACAGGCCCTCTTGGGCCTCTTGTTTTCACCTAAGCATTCGATGTAGAATTATGTGTGCACGTAGTGCAGAAATATCACGTGCATAAGAAAATGAAATGAAATCACGTTTATGTGTAAAGTGTAATTAATAGTGAAGCATTTAAGAAATTGATTTACGATCAAAATTGTCGTAAGTTGTTTCATAAAACGGGACCCAGGTGCTTAGCAAACTTTGAATAGTATATTATATTATGATAAACGTTTCTTTTGGCCCATTTTGTGTAAGTTATCATCATTTATATTACATTGTACTGTTACGCCCTTTTGCGAAAAGACAAATATAGTTTCAAAATAATAGTTTAATGTAGGTGTCGAAACTATATCTTACCGACATTTTGCATGTCATTAACATCCATTCCTTTACAGGTTACATTATATTCCTCTGTTATATCACCACCAGATGTGCGACACATTTTCTCTCCGGAGCGTACACACGGGCGAACCTCAAAGTAGTCTCCATCGCACGAGCTCACGATGGAATTAGACATGTGCTCTATAGGACAACTTCGGAATCGGATGTCGACATCGCCGGCTTGAAGCCATGGCGACCACGGCGACCATGTGACGTCTGAAACGATCAAATCAATTAATAAATAATTTGAAACATATACATTTATAAAGAACACCTGTTTTTGTTCTAATGGAAATATATCCGCTCAATACGTATACTGACATTTAACCGTTTTTAAAAGAAGAAAAGATTTTAGTCTGTTTAAAATGATCTGATATTTTCCAAACACAGGGAAAGACAATGTGCAATTGAACTAGACTGCGTCACTGCGCACGTACCGTTTCACTCATACAAGCGACAGTCAAACACCGACTTCTTTGCCGTAAATTACTAAGTAAAGCGCATTCCAACCACGATCGTGGCCAAGCGTCTGATCTACGTTCTATAAAAATATACATGTATTGGGCTTTCACTCGATATTGTTTACATAATGCAGACGCGTCACTTGCATAAAGGAAGTAAGGTGGCGTGATTTCTATAAACTGTGAAAATGGCTACGCCTATAGGTGTAACACGCCCATTGATTGTTGTATTGAGTTATGTGTGAATTAAAATTTAAATGCCATGTTGTCATTCGTATCTAGACCCAAATTAAAAAAGAATAACTTACATTCTCATCACAAATGACACATACTAGTATGCTGCCAAAACATCCACAGAAAAATGGGGGTCATGTATCTTCTAAGAAAGAACTTGTCTCCTGAGTGAATGTTCCCTTTAAAAACATAAACACTGAGATGCCACATTAGCTGATTCCCATTATAATATGTACGGTATCGTAACTGTTTTTGTCTATTTGTTTACAGTTGTTATGTCATGTATAACAACAATCCTCGGACGAACAGTTTTCTACAAAAACTAAAACCTTTTAAATTTAGGTTGCAAGCAAAGTTGTAGAAAAAACAATTAATGTAAAAAGAACAACAAAAAACATAACTCCCAGCTTATACTGTATTGGATATTAATTTCCTTTACAGTTGAATGAATCTATAATAATTATAATTAATGAATCTCCATTAAATTATAATCAATATATGTAAAATGATTTGATTATGGACATTTAATTTAAAAGCATAATTTGAAAATGTTGACGGTACCTGGTTGGTCGGTACACGTCAGTCGCGTAACTCAGATTTAACTTCTGATTGGATCTTAGATGCGATAGTTTGAGAGAATATGCATTAAGGTATATATATTAAAGCCATCCACCTCAACCCTTTCAAAAAAATTGTTCGACCGATCAAATCCGAATTTTATTTGATTTACGTACTTGAGAGCTCCTCACAAAAAGGTGGCATGTTGTTTCCATCGATGTCTTTTTGCATCCTGGTATTTTCGGTTTCATCTGGAAATACATAAGTTGTATTGAAAAGAAAGTCATATTGAAGACACCCATGCGACATTAACGATGAATAGAAAACAAAACGAAACATTGTGATCTGTCATTTAAACCTGTTAAATCTGAAACAAACTCTTTTTGTAAAGAAGTCATTTATTCGTCGTGAGGCTGTTACACACACAAACACGTACATGCCATTATAGAACACAGTATGAAAGCATGAATTTGCAAATCATCGAACACGATAAATACAAAACATATTGCAGTCTCGGTTTGATTGAGACTGTTCATGAATGGTAATGAAAAGTGCTTGCTATCGTTCACGCTCTCTAGCTCCGGGTTGAGCGGAACTCAGTATTTTTAAAATGTCAACAGTACAGAACTTGCACATGACGGTGAACATGGGACCTTTAATGAGGTATTTTCAAACCATTCCATGACGGCATATATGGTCCCAGTTTCTAACAAAACGTATTGCCCTAAACGAGAAAACAATCGGCGAATAAACCAAATGGAATTTAGTTGGGAGCAGAGGTTATGAAGTCTGCGTATCATAAGTAACAGTCAAAATACTAAATCAATACAAAAAATACTAAATGAATACAAAAAATACTAAATAAATACAAAAAATACTAAATGAATACAAAAAATACTAAATATATACAAAAAATACTAAATAAAATACTAAAAAATACAAAAATACTAAATGAATACAAAAAATACTAAATGAATACAAAAAATACTAAATAAAATACTAAATAAATACAAAAAATACTAAATGAACACAAAAAATACTAAATAAATACAAAAAATACTAAATAAAATACTAAATAAATACAAAAAATACTAAATGAATACAAAAAATACTAAATAAAATACTAAATAAATACAAAAAATACTAAATGAATACAAAAAATACTAAATAAATACAAAAATACTAAATGAATACAAAAAATACTAAATAAATACAAAAAATACTAAATAAAATACTAAAAAAATACAAAAAATACTAAATAAATACTAAATCCATTTAAGGGTTCGCTTTCGACTCTTTCATAAACACATTGATACATTTCCTCGTCGATTGATAGATATTTATTTTATCAGGATTGTAACGAAAGCTCTCTGGGCTTATTTTTTAATCACTGTCGAAATCTTCCTGGGTAGAACCAGTACTTAGAAAATGCAAATAAAGTGTCTTCTCAGGGACACATCACATATGATCATGACGGGGATCGAACCCACGACTTTTCGATCCTGGGTCCATCGCTTTACCACTAGCTTTCCACAATATATTTTATACACATACATATGCATGTCGGTTGCATGCGAGTTCAGTGATTGCAAAAAGAGATTTCTAATTAAATCAATTCATTACTACGAAATGCATTATTAATGTAACGTATATCAGTAAAGTCAGGACTGTCTGGTTATACAACGCGAACAACTAGAATTATTTAATATTTGCGAAGTACACTACTGCAAATAAATGCGTTAACTTTACTATGAAAGAATTGTCAACGACATTGTTAGCGTATTACTTCTTTGTTCGAGGAAGCATTTGACAGAGTTCCTAAAACGCTTTGAGCAGCTCATTAAATACAAACGACATGCATGGAACAAACTAGAAGGAAGTTCCACGGACCACTTGTGTCGCCTGCTGTGTACTTATTTCCAAGGTTATGTTGCAGGTTAACGTTTTCCCTTCTGTGCTGTTACCTTGTCGTGGTAGGGTTGCTTGTGTGTCTCAGTGATTCTTGGGAGCTATATCGGCGGGGGCTAAGCCCCTGGCAGGTCCAACCAAGCCGGCCAGGTCCCAGGATAGAGGCCAGACGAAAGACAGCACCTGGTCCTCCAGGTTGGGGGTTGGGCATGGGGCCAACAACCCCATCCTGTAGAAAAACTATACCGTTACAGAAACATTAACGAGAAACCAAAACCAAGCAAACGGCCCGGAAGTGGACTTGAGCCAACCAATTGACAGTATGATTACTCCCGATGAAAGCCTTCAACCGGAAGTCAGGAGTATGACAGATAGTCTGCTCGGGCCAAAAAACATTATTCGTGTTGGAGCATGGAATGTTCGCACTATGTATGAAGTATCAAAATCAGCGCAAGTCATCAAAGAGATGAAGAGATACGGACTTGATATTCTAGGGATCAGTGAATGCCGATGGACAGGATCTGGACGGCAAGTGACAAATGGCGGAAATGTTATCCTTTACTCCGGGCATGACAGCAAGCACATAAATGGAGTAGCCCTTATAGTCACCAAAGAGAAAGTTAACACTTTGCTAGAATGGGAACCACTTGGCGAGAGGATGATCAGAGCACGCTTCAACTCCAAGCACTGCAAACTGACCATAATACAGTGTTATGCACCAACTAATGAAGCAGAGGAAGAGGACAAAAATGACTGGTATGAGCAATTACAGCAGACAGTCTCCAAAGTCCCTCAACATGACATGCTCTTGATCATGGGTGATCTGAATGCCAAGGTCGGGGCTGACAATGCCGAGAGGGAAAGAGCTATGGGGCAACATGGCTGTGGCGTGATGAATGACAATGGTGAACGTCTTGCTGACTTTTGCCTTGACAATAACTGTGTGATTGGGGGTACCATCTTCCCACATAAAGACATTCATAAACTTACTTGGACATCACCCAACAATACCACCATCAACCAGATAGATCATATCATAATAAATGGGAAATGGCGTAGGTCCCTTCGAGATGTCCGAGTTTACCGTGGTGCCGATGTGAGCAGTGACCACTACCTTCTTATGGCCTCCATCAAACTCAAACTACGGAAAGCAGTCCATCAAACGCAGCTCAGAAAACACCTAGATATTGTCAAGCTGAAATACCCTGAGATCGCCAAGGAATTCACCATCGAGCTAAGAAACCGGTTTGCTGTCCTGGCTGAGGAGGATAGCGATTTAAGCACTAACGCCAAATGGGAAGCCATCAAGAAGACCTTCCAAGAGACAGGTACCAGTGTCCTGGGCTATAGGAAGAGAAAGGAAAAACAGTGGATAACACCTGGAACCTGGCAGAAGATAGATGAACGTAAAGTGCTGAAAGCCAAGCTACTGGCCACAAAGTCACCAAGACTTCAAGAAAGAGCTCTGGAAGCATACAAAGCCAAGGACAAAGAGGTCAAGAGAAGTGCCAGGAATGACAAGAGGGCCTTTGCAGAGGAATTAGCAGGCGAAGCTGAGCATGATGCCGCAAGAGGTGAGATGAGCGTTGTATACAAGATCACCAAGCAACTCACTGGTACAATGTCAAACCAGTCCATGCCTGTTAAAGACAAAAATGGCAACAACCTCACTACCGAACAAGAGAAAGCTGAGAGATGGGTACAACACTTCCATGAAGTACTAAATCGCCCAGAACCAGATAACCCTGTTGACCCCCCTGCAACAGATGATATACTTGATATCAATACCGGTCCCCCATCAGAGGAAGAAGTTAGGCTCTCTATCAAAGCCATGAAAAATGGAAAAGCTGCTGGAGTCGATTCCATCCATGCTGAGATGCTGAAGGCTGATATTGACACCTCAAGCAAGGTTCTCACAGACCTCTTTAGAAATATCTGGCAAAATGAGACCATCCCCGATGATTGGAACAAAGGCCTTATTGTGAAGCTTCCCAAGAAGGGCGACCTCCAGAATTGTGACAACTGGCGTGGCATCACACTGCTCTCAGTCCCATCCAAAGTCTTTTGTAGAGTTCTTCTACGCAGAATTGATAAAGAAATTGATCGCAAACTTAGACAAGAACAAGCAGGATTCAGGAGAGGAAGAGGATGCACAGACCAAATCTTTACACTAAGAAACATCATAGAGCAGTGCATCGAATGGACCACCCCTCTGTACATCAACTTCATAGACTTCAAGAAAGCATTCGACAGCGTACACCGAGATACCCTATGGAAAATCATGTCATCCTATGGAGTTCCACTGAAAATGGTTGCGCTGATGAAGCTGTTCTACAGGAAGTTTGAATGCAGCGTCATTGTAGACGGACAACTGTCAGAATGGTTCCCTGTGAAGTCTGGTGTGCGGCAGGGCTGTATCATCTCCCCGATCCTCTTCCTGGTCACCACCGACTGGATCATGCGAAAAACAACAGCAGATAAACCCAGAGGCATCCAGTGGACCCCCTTCTCCCAGCTCGAAGACCTCGACTTTGACGATGACCTTGCTGTAGTCTCTACAAAATTCAACCATCTTCAAGAAAAGACCAACAGGCTGAATAGCTTTGCAATGCAGGTGGGCCTTAACACCAACCCGTCAAAGACCAAAGTTATGTGCATTAAAACCAACCCTACTGAACCAATCACAGTCAACAATGAGCCACTTGAATATGTCCAAAGTTTTACGTATCTCGGAAGCCTCATCAGTAAAGACAATGCCGCACACAAAGATATACAAGCATGGCTTGGAAAAGCCAGAGGAGCATTTGGCAGATTAAAGACAATCTGGAAATCTAGGCAGTACAGCACCAATACAAAGTTACGACTATACAACAGCTTTGTCAAACCAGTCCTGCTGTATAGCTCAGAATGCTGGCGAGTTACCAAGGGCGACATGAAGAAGATTAGCGTCTTCCACAATGGTTGCCTGAGGAGGATATGCAGAATATTCTGGCCCATGAAAATCACCAATGAAGAACTGTACAAGAGGACAAAGATCCAAAACGTGGTCACTGAGATCAAACGCCGCCGCATCCGTTGGCTTGGACACGTTCTTAGAATGGACCAGGACCGTATCCCAAAGACTGCATTGAGATGGACACCACCAGGCAGAAGAAAACAAGGACGCCCTAAAATAACATGGAGACGCACCATACTAACTGAGCTGAAGGAGATAGGTTTGACATGGGGCGAGGCGCAACATGCTGCAAGCGACCGAGCCAAGTGGAGGCAAATCGTTGATGCCTTATGTCCCATCAGGGACGAAGAGGATTAAGTAAGTAAGTAACGTTTTATGAAAAGGAACATAACTTTGCCAAAATGAAAGTCAGAGTTATCGGACAGATGTAACAACATTCATTGAGGTGAGATGAAGATGCGTGTGAAGCTTCATGTACATAGGTAAAATACTTTCCACTTTATGACCAAGGTTAGGGTGCAGGTTAAAGTGTGACGGACGGAAGACGGTCGGATGAAGCACACATTGATCCCTAAGTGTCTGTCATACTAAGCAGGCGACACAAAAATGCTGCTTTTCACGAGTGTCAATATTGGTCTATCTTACTAGAAAAGAAGTTTTCCATTGGTGTAAAACCACAGTGCGCGAAAAGAAGAGTCATAAAACGTATAATATTCGGCTTGGTCAAACGCAGATATGAAGGAAAAGGTATTGGAAGTTATAATTCTCAGCACCTCGATCAGTCAAATTGGTGAAAAACGATACAATTCAAGTACTGTGAATAATCCGAAAAAAAAGATTAAAACTTTTATTTCTGTAAGAAATTAAATAGTTCATCAATGGAATAAATATATGAACTTTGTATTATATTTACACGAGCATATGTGTGTTCTACTTAAATTGCCTATTGATGCTGCCTTGTTGGTTAGAGATTAGATCATGGCGGGGATTTCTTTATTTACACTGTCCTGTTTTAATGGGATGACAGTAGGGTAAGTGTGAGGTTTGGTGCACCCTAGAACCTGTTTAAACCCCCAGTGGCCTACTTTGACACTGACCGTTCCAAGGCGGTAGCCCTATTGTCAACCCTTTTATGTTTGGGATGTCGTTTACTTTTATTATTACTTTTGCCTTCTTGTTTGTCTGTTTGCATGTTTGTTTCTGTGTTTTGTGGTTGACTGTCCTCCTTGAATGCTACTTTCCCTGTCCGATCTTTTTATATTTCTTTTTCCTGAGTTTTGTTGTATACACGTGCAAGAAATTCAACCCTCGCTTTTCGGATTAGTCTCGGACAGCTAGACCGTACCATGCATATGTCTTACTTGCAGATATCGGTCTGGGCAGATTAGGCCAATTAAAGCGCCCACTATGGATTAGTCCAATTTATTCGCGCGTTTTTTCACGTGCATAAAGTTGACATTTGCGTGACGTCATGTTGTAAATAAACATACAGCGTCAATTGTTGATGCACCTGTTACCATTTTCGACGTCACATGCTGCTTCTCAAAAGTTGAATTGAATTGAATGTTGTTTAACGGCTCATCAACACAGTATAGGTTATTTAGAGCCGCCCCAGAGAGAGGGGAAGGATACATAGGAATCCGGGAACCTGCCCTACTCTTATTATCGAATAGATTCCTATGGTTCTTTAACGTCTCAAAAGTTGAAAGTAAGAAATTATTATGAAATTAATTTAGAAATAAGTGTTTTGAAAGTCTCGTTGAATCTCTCAATATCTCGCCAAAATCGCCCAAACGAGTGGGAGATTTTAAACGTCGTAGTTTCCCCAGGCCCTGGTTCTGGATCCGTGAAGCATAGCGTAACGAAAAAATCAGAAGCGGGCCGGGTGACCGAGGCTAATTTCTGATTTGTTTTGTTCCGACCATGGAACTAACATACATGTAACAGTCTGATATTCCGTGCATGATAATTAAATTCGGTAAGAAATGTGGCCATGTGGAGAGAACATTAAGAACTAACATATGTTGTTATATGCGGTAACTTTTCCCCGTAAAAGCAATAGTATTCTACTCAATACTGAAATTTAATACAACACCTAGATTTTGTTATATTAAATCCATTGTTTATGATTACAATATTTATATTTTTGTTTGTAAGGTGGGATGTGGAATTGTCCTCCCCGACCCACAGCATGCCAATAAATGGGTCAACAAACTGGTCATCTATATTTAAAAATTTGGAGCTTATATTAAAATGATTACACTCAAAAGGGGTAAAATTTAACTAACTTCAAAAGGCATTCTCTTGCCGAATGCTTTGTTAAAATTGTATATATCTGCTCATGCATTTTTCTAAGATAAAAGGACCGTCTAACTTGACCTCCAATGTAATGCTGTAGGACCGTAATCACGAATAGTACCAACGCCTGATTAGGTTCTGGTTTTTGTTCGGGTAGGATTTGATCCTACTTGAATCAATTTAACATCAGTAATGCTGTCGCGTTATCAGTTTTTGTTTTAACTAAATTACCTAAAAGCATTTAGTTCGAAACTAAATATGACTCAACGCGAGATTGTGAATTTTGTAAAGTCTACCTCCAAGTATTCATTTGTATAAAATAACTGGATATCTCGATAAACATGAAACTGCAAGTTGTTTGTAAAACACTATGCCTTATATACTCGAAAATAATCTGAATCTGAATCGGTAGGATACTAATGACGATTGTAGCGAGGAGCAAGTCAGAGAAGTTATTTTTCTAATTTGCAGGATTACAAAACCCATCGTACTGTAGGGAGATATAGGGAGGGAGCCCTCGTACTATGGGGAGATGGAGGGAGGAAGCCCTCGTACTATGGGGAGATGGGGGAGGGAGCCTCAGACTTGAACATGTAGTTAGTGTTAGAATATGGGATGGTGAGGATCAATACCTACTGTTTGGGGCGCTTGTTTCAGCCCAAGGGTTTTTCTGCAGTAACTTGAGTAATTTAAATAATACGCACATCAGTTATATATCATTAGAACTGGCATTTTTAGTGGTAACTAAAACTACTTTAATTTTGAAAATCGGTTGAGAAATAAATATTTTACAGCCAAAATGATTTTTTGATGGGTATATAATTCCTTGTTGGTGGAACAGCAAAACAATAATAAATTAGCCTTCATATTTTGCTATGGAACTTTCAGGGTGTCTTAGTTTACTAATATCCAACAATTTAAAACCATTTTTGGATAAAAATTCTAAAAATAAATATTTTTCAAATTGTTCATGCAGCAGATTTTTGGATTGAAAATACCCCCATCAAAAACAACTATCGCGCATGATTTTTTTATTTCTCAACCGATTTTGAAAAGTAAGGTATTTTTATTTACCACTAAAAATGTCTGTTTCACTGACGTACAACTAATGTAGGTAGTAGATTAATTTAATCTTAAAAGACCAAAAAATCTTTGGCTGAAACAAGCGCTCCAAACACTAGGCCATCTTAGTTTGTTTATCATTGAAGTGACTCTACGTCGGTAATTATAGTAGTGCAGCACGCCTTTGTATCATCTCCACAGTTTGGTTGCAACGCACTGATTGTTTAGTGGTTGACCCATTTACAATTCGCCATTATGCTTTCCTTTTTGATTGTGCGATGACCGGACGGACTGTAGTCCCTATGAATACGGCTACCAAAATCCTGGGAAAGTAACGTTTGATGTTTGTCTCCATTCTTTTGTTGTCTAGCCCTTAATGGTTTATTCGTGTTGCTATGGCTCCTGACAAGCCATTGAGTACTTGCTTTGTGGCTTTCTAGGCTTTTGTATTCATATATACATGATTATCTTTGTGTTATACTTATATTGGCTATTAATGCTGCCTAGTTTGTTAGAGGGTATAGCATGGCGGGAATTTTTATTTGCTCAGTATCGTTTTATTGGAATGAAAATAGGTGAGAGAGATCTGGTGCACTCTAGAACCCGGTTTAAACCCCCAGCGGCATTTTTTTGCCACTGACCGTTCCAAGGAGGTAGCCCTATTGTCAACCATTTTATGATTGTGATGTCATATACCTTAACTTTTATTTATCCTTGTAATTGTTGTTTGCTTCTATGCGTGTTTTTGGTTGACTGTGGTCCTTAAATGCTAAATGTCCTGTTCGACATTTTTATCTACTTTTTAAGTACTTAATTTTCCCATTTTTCTAATTGTGCGAGGTCAGACTGGACATTTTCTAATTATACATGGTCAGACTGGACATTTTTCTAATTATACATGGTCAGACTGGGCATCATTTTTCAGTTTGGGATACTTTTCTTGTTTTGAATGATGTGTTGAAATGTGTTCTTAACATTGTTAATTTACTTACCCCTTTACTACCCCTTGAACACATATGCTATTATACATGTTGGCATTAGTGGGGCATTAATGTTAATTAATCATAAATATGTTTTTCCCCGAAAGTAAAATCACTTCAGTAATTAAAATTGATGAGTTAGCTATGAAGAGCCATATATTAAATGTGAAATAGAATAACACGGGTATAACTTGAATAATTTAGATTTTTAAAGAGTTATTTCCCTTTACGGAAAGCCGTTATATTGAAATTAAATACGTTTGGGAAGAGATATTTCCCTTTACGAAAAGCTGTTATTTTGAAATTAAATAATAAGTTTGGAAAGGTTTGGAAAGAGTTATTTCCCTTTACGGAAAGCCGTTACTTTGAAATTAAATAAGTTTGAAAGAGTTATTTTCCTTTACGGAAAGCCGTTACTTTGAAATTGTATAAGTTTGGAAAGAGATATTTCCCTTTACGGAAAGCCGTTAATTTGAAATTAAATAACTTACGTATAGTACCTCTAACTTTAACTATAAAAACTTAGACAATTCTCACTTTCAAAATAGGAATAGATAAAATGAAGCATAATTCAAATTTCCCCGAGTCTGTCTAGTCATACAATTGCCTTATAATACCGTCAATATGGTGATGTCTTTATTTCACCACAGATTGAAATAACACCAGTTTTCTAGACCAATTCCTCATACCAAATTGCCGATATAAAATATATCCCCGATGTTGTTTTTATAAGTAATGAAGTGCCCGCGTCGATTGATTCGGCTCGAAATTCCATCAATGTTACTTCATTCACTTGCCACTCAGACATCGTAATAGTATAAGCATATTGGATTGGCTGTAAAAACGATGAAGTTATGAACGTACCTTGCAGTGAAATGCAACTGAAAAAACAACACGCAATACTATACGTATGTAAATATATAAATAATAGTTTTACTCTGTCCCGTTTTCCACTGGGATTTGTCAAGTCAGTAAGTTTCGATTCTTCAGGTGGCGGGAGGTATATAATACTTATACCTGTGTTATTATATTTCACATTAAATATCTGGCACTTTAAAGCTAATTTAGCAATTTTAATTACTGATATGATTTTACTTTAGAAAAGAAACATGATTATGCAGTTGAAATGATTAGTTTTCATTATTTAATTATTATAAAGAAAGGTTAGGTTTGTTAGAAAGAACAAAAAAAAAGACAACATATTATGTGTAGGATTTTGATTTGTCTTTATTGCGTGAAGATTGCCGTGTATCCCTTTAATGTAATTGTGTTTGGAAAAGTGAATACATCCTTTACCATGTATCCCTTTAAAGTAATTGTGTTTGGAAAAGTGAATACAACCTTTACCATGTATCCCTTTAATGTAATTGTGTTTGGAAAGGTGAATACATCCTTTACCATGTATCCCTTTAATGTAATTGTGTTTGGAAAAGTGAATACATCCTTACCATGTATCCCTTTAATGTAATTGTGTTTGGAAAGGGAATACAACCGTTACCATGTATCCCTTTAATGTAATTGTGTTTGGAAAAGTGAATACATCCTTTACCATGTATCTCTTTAATGTAATTGTGTTTGGAAAAGTGAATACATCCATACCATGTATCCCTTTAATGTAATTGTGTTTGGAAAGGGAATACAACCGTTACCATGTATCCCTTTAATGTAATTGTGTTTGAACAGTGAATACAACCTTTACCGTGTATCCCTTTAATGTAATTGTGTTTGGAAAAGTGAATACAACCTTTACCATGTATCCCTTTAATGTAATTGTGTTTGAAAAGTGAATACATCCTTACCATGTATCCCTTTAATGTAATTGTGTTTGAAAAGTGAATACAACCGTTACCATGTATCCCTTTAATGTAATTGTGTTTGAAAAGTGAATACATCCTTACCATGTATCCCTTTAATGTAATTGTGTTTGGAAAAGTGAATACAACCTTTACCATGTATCCCTTTAATGTAATTGTGTTTGGAAAGGGAATACAACCATTACCATGTATCCCTTTAATGTAATTGTGTTTGGAAAAGTGAATATATCCTTACCATGTATCCCTTTAATGTAATTGTGTTTGGAAAAGTGAATACAGCCTTTACCATGTATCCCTTTAATGTAATTGTGTTTGTAACAGTGAATACAACCTTTACCGTGTATCCCTTTAATGTAATTGTGTTTGGAAAAGTGAATACAGCCTTTACCATGTATCCCTTTAATGTAATTGTGTTTGAACAGTGAGTATAACCTTTACCATGTATCCCTTTAATGTAATTGTGTTTGAAAAGTGAATACATCCTTACCATGTATCCCTTTAATGTAATTGTGTTTGAAAAGTGAATACATCCTTACCATGTATCCCTTTAATGTAATTGTGTTTGGAAAAGTGAATACAACCTTTACCATGTATCCCTTTAATGTAATTGTGTTTGGAAAGGGAATACAACCGTTACCATGTATCCCTTTAATGTAACTGTGTTTGGAAAAGTGAATATATCCTTACCATGTATCCCTTTAATGTAATTGTGTTTGGAAAAGAGAATACATCCTTTACCATGTATCTCTTTAATGTAATTGTGTTTGGAAAAGTGAATACATCCATACCATGTATCCCTTTAATGTAATTGTGTTTGGAAAGGGAATACAACCGTTACCATGTATCCCTTTAATGTAATTGTGTTTGAACAGTGAATACAACCTTTACCGTGTATCCCTTTAATGTAATTGTGTTTGGAAAAGTGAATACAACCTTTACCATGTATCCCTTTAATGTAATTGTGTTTGAAAAGTGAATACATCCTTACCATGTATCCCTTTAATGTAATTGTGTTTGAAAAGTGAATACAACCGTTACCATGTATCCCTTTAATGTAATTGTGTTTGAAAAGTGAATACATCCTTACCATGTATCCCTTTAATGTAATTGTGTTTGGAAAAGTGAATACAACCTTTACCATGTATCCCTTTAATGTAATTGTGTTTGGAAAGGGAATACAACCATTACCATGTATCCCTTTAATGTAATTGTGTTTGGAAAAGTGAATATATCCTTACCATGTATCCCTTTAATGTAATTGTGTTTGGAAAAGTGAATACAGCCTTTACCATGTATCCCTTTAATGTAATTGTGTTTGTAACAGTGAATACAACCTTTACCGTGTATCCCTTTAATGTAATTGTGTTTGGAAAAGTGAATACAGCCTTTACCATGTATCCCTTTAATGTAATTGTGTTTGAACAGTGAGTATAACCTTTACCATGTATCCCTTTAATGTAATTGTGTTTGAAAAGTGAATACATCCTTACCATGTATCCCTTTAATGTAATTGTGTTTGAAAAGTGAATACATCCTTACCATGTATCCCTTTAATGTAATTGTGTTTGGAAAAGTGAATACAACCTTTACCATGTATCCCTTTAATGTAATTGTGTTTGGAAAGGGAATACAACCGTTACCATGTATCCCTTTAATGTAACTGTGTTTGGAAAAGTGAATATATCCTTACCATGTATCCCTTTAATGTAATTGTGTTTGGAAAAGAGAATACATCCTTTACCATGTATCCCTTTAATGTAATTCTGTTTGGAAAAGTGAATACATCCTTACCATGTATCCCTTTAATGTAATTGTGTTTGGAAAGGGAATACAACCGTTACCATGTATCCCTTTAATGTAATTGTTTTTGGAAAAGTGAATATAGCCCTACCATGTATCCCTTTAATGTAATTGTGTTTGGAAAAGTGAATACATCCTTACCATGTATCCCTTTAATGTAATTGTGTTTGGAAAAGTGAATACATCCTTTACCATGTATCCCTTTAATGTAATTGTGTTTGGAAAAGTGAATACATCCTTACCATGTATCCCTTTAATGTAATTGTGTTTGGAAAGGGAATACAACCGTTACCATGTATCCCTTTAATGTAATTGTGTTTGGAAAAGTGAATACAACCTTTACCATGTATCCCTTTAATGTAATTGTCTTTGGAAAAGTGAATACAACCGTTACCATGTATCCCTTTAATGTAATTGTGTTTGAACAGTGAATACATCCTTACCATGTATCCCTTTAATGTAATTGTGTTTGAAAAGTGAATAAAACCGTTACCATGTATCCCTTTAATGTAATTGTGTTTGGAAAAGTGAATACATCCTTACCATGTATCCCTTTAATGTAATTGTGTTTGAACAGTGAATACGACCTTCACCATGGATCCCTTTATTATAATTGTGTTTGGAAAAGTGAATACAACCTTTACCGTGTATCCCTTTAATGTAATTGTGTTTGGAAAAGTGAATACAACCTTACCATGTATCCCTTTAATGTAATTGTGTTTGAACAGTGAATACAACCGTTACCGTGTATCCCTTTAATGTAATTGTGTTTGGAAAAGTGAATACATCCTTTACCATGTATCACTTTAAAGTAATTGTGTTTGGAAAAGTGAATACAACCTTTACCATGTATCCCTTTAATGTAATTGTGTTTGGAAAGGTGAATACATCCTTTACCATGTATCCCTTTAATGTAATTGTGTTTGGAAAAGTAAATACATCCTTACCATGTATCCCTTTAATGTAATTGTGTTTGGAAAGGGAATACAACCGTTACCATGTATCCCTTTAATGTAATTGTGTTTGGAAAAGTGAATACATCCTTTACCATGTATCTCTTTAATGTAATTGTGTTTGGAAAAGTGAATACATCCATACCATGTATCCCTTTAATGTAATTGTGTTTGGAAAGGGAATACAACCGTTACCATGTATCCCTTTAATTTAATTGTGTTTGAACAGTGAATACAACCTATACCGTGTATCCCTTTAATGTAATTGTGTTTGGAAAAGTGAATACATCCTTACCATGTATCCCTTTAATGTAATTGTGTTTGAAAAGTGAATACAACCGTTACCATGTATCCCTTCAATGCAATTGTGTTTGGAAAAGTGAATACAACCTTTACCGTGTATCCCTTTAATGTAATTGTGTTTGAAAAGTGAATACAACCGTTACCATGTATCCCTTTAATGTAATTGTGTTTGAAAAGTGAATACAACCGTTACCATGTATCCCTTTAATGTAATTGTGTTTGGAAAAGTGAATACAACCGTAACCATGTATCCCTTTAATGTAATTGTGTTTGGAAAAGTGAATACATCCTTACCATGTATCCCTTTAATGTAATTGTGTTTGAAAAGTGAATACAACCGTTACCATGTATCCCTTTAATGTAATTGTGTTTGGAAAAGTGAATACAACCGTAACCATGTATCCCTTTAATGTAATTGTGTTTGGAAAAGTGAATACATCCTTACCATGTATCCCTTTAATGTAATTGTGTTTGGAAAGGGAATACAACCGTTACCATGTATCCCTTTAATGTAATTGTGTTTGGAAAAGTGAATACATCCTTTACCATGTATCTCTTTAATGTAATTGTGTTTGGAAAAGTGAATACATCCATACCATGTATCCCTATAATGTAATTGTGTTTGGAAAGGGAATACAACCGTTACCATGTATCCCTTTAATGTAATTGTGTTTGAACAGTGAATACAACCTTTACCGTGTATCCCTTTAATGTTATTGTGTTTGAAAAGTGAATACAACCGTTACCATGTATCCCTTCAATGCAATTGTGTTTGGAAAAGTGAATACAACCTTTACCGTGTATCCCTTTAATGTAATTATGTTTGGAAAAGTGAATACAACCTTTACCATGTATCCCTTTAATGTAATTGTGTTTGAAAAGTGAATACAACCGTTACCATGTATCCCTTTAATGTAATTGTGTTTGGAAAAGTGAATACAACCGTAACCATGTATCCCTTTAATGTAATTGTATTTGAAAAGTGAATACAACCGTTACCATGTATCCCTTTAATGTAATTGTGTTTGAAAAGTGAATACTACCGTAACCATGTATCCCTTTTATGTAATTGTGTTTGAAAAGTGAATACAACCGTTACCATGTATCCCTTTAATGTAATTGTGTTTGGAAAAGTGAATACAACCTTTACCATGTATCCCTTTAAAGTAATTGTGTTTGGAAAAGGGAATACAACCTTTACCATGTATCCCTTTAATGTAATTGTGTTTGGAAAAGTGAATACAACCGTTACCATGTATCCCTTTAATGTAATTGTGTTTGGAAAAGGGAATACAACCTTTACCATGTATCCCTTTAATGTAATTGTGTTTGGAAAAGTGAATACAACCGTTACCATGTATCCCTTTAATGTAATTGTGTTTGAAAAGTGAATACAACCGTTACCATGTATCCCTTTAATGTAATTGTGTTTGAAAAGTGAATACAACCTTTACCATGTATCCCTTTAATGTAATTGTGTTTGGAAAAGTGAGTACAACCTTTACCATGTATCCCTGTAATGTAATTGTGTTTGGAAAAGTGAATAGAACCTAACCATGTATCCCTTTAATGTAATTGTGTTTGGAAAAGTGAATACAACCTTTACCGTATTCATGACAGCAGTCTGTACCAGGAGTGGAGCATCCGGTACAGAATTAGTGGAGCCATGAAATGCGAGGTCAAGGTAAGAAATCGAATGGTTTTCTTATATAAATAGTTCTATTAAAATCTAAATTCATGATTCGACCCCTTTTTAGTTTCTTATGTACATAAAATACCATGACAATCGGCGGAGTGGCCTTTATAAAATCGTTTAATTTATTGTGCTCAAATCTAACGTGATTTTGAAAAGTCACGCCGTCATAATCGGACAAATCAGCCTGAACACATGCTTCAATATAGAATCACAATGCCATGCAGCGCTATATCTACAAAGACAACTTATATACTGTCATAGACGCCACTCTCTACATCGAAAACTCTGTTATTAAAATAAAATCAGTCAAAATTGTATCGGTACACAGTAGTGGGACCGGTACAGAAGTAGAGCGATGAAAATAAGAAGGAAATAGTTGTGTTTACAAATGCTAGTTAACAGTTTTTCAAATAGAACTATGATATTCTTAGTTGTGACTTTGAAGTAGAATACCGCTTAAAGCTTAAGCCGGTGGGTGGTTACTTGAAAGGTTTTGCAGCTTACATTCAAATCTTCTTATAAATGGACTCAATAAACCCGAGCCTGTTTCTCTCTTCTATTGCTTATATTCGTTGCTCCTGAAGGATTCATTTATAGAATGTATTTATGTTTTATGAAGTTTGGGGCCTTGAAGATTAAGATTTTTTCCATTGAAACGGATTAATTAAGTGTTGTTCTTTACCCACTACACTGAGGCACTCTGCCGAAGGCCAGCAGAGCTTATGGGATGGCAAGTTATCCGTCGTCCGTCTGTTACTGTTAAGTAGAATTTGAAGAAACTTCCCAGGAAGTGTCCTTGTATGGTCTTCTCTTAGATTTATACAAATCGTCCCGATCACTCAACGCCGTTACTAAAACTAGAAAAATCTTTAAACAACTTCTCATAGTTTGTTTTGAAACTTGATTAAGATAATTATCTCATAACCCTTTCTCAGATTTATGTAAATTGTTCATACCCATCAATAAATGTTCTCTCAGGAACCACTTGTTGTTTGGCAAGATTGTTTCATGGGTCCTCAAAGGAGCAGATTTCTTTTTGTTTTAAACTTTTTTGATTGGTTATGGTAATCTTTTTTGTTGTTGCTTATCTTTGTTGTTGTTCAATCTGGCATGGCCTCTTTAGCCAGTAGGGCGATACAGGCTCTTATGGTCTATGAGACTATGTAGAAAAACAAATCGTCGTATTTGAATAATTATTTTAGAAATGAGTCTCCATTAAAAAGAAATATAAATTTTCACATTCGGCTAAAACAACTTAACCATCGAAGAATTATACACCACTGAATAGAACGTCAACTCCTAAAAGCAAACAAAAGTCATGCAAAAAGAGTTTATTTGATGACTGTATGTTGAAGATGTCATAGAAAATCTAAGTGGACTTGACATTTTACATATACATGAATACAATTCTGCGGATGAACTTCTAGAACATTTTCCGGTTGTAATAACCGAACTTGATAAGGCCCGCCAAGTAACTCGTTCAGACAGATCCCAGAAAACAAGTTCCCTTTAAACAACACTGCTTTTCTACTTGCTGCGATGTAGTCGAGTGGTTTGATACGGAAGATACACGACAAATGAGGTACTCTCCAGACAGGCTGCAGTTATTTCTGGGTGGGTAGAAAATTGTTTGGTGGTCGGTTAGATTAATGTTCGTTCCTGTTATATGGAGGGCTATGTTGCAGCTACACCCCCTGTACACAAGTTTTAAAACGTCAGCCAAAAAAGTCTTAAACTTTAAGGCCCCAAATTTCATAAAACACAAATAAATTCTATAAAGGAGTCCTTCATGAGCAACGAATATAAACGATAGAAGAGAGGTTTATTGAGTCCATTTATAAGAAGATTTGAATGCAAGCTACAACACCTTTCAAACAGCCAACTACCGGCTTAAGCGGTATTCTACTTCAAAGTCACAACTAAGACTAAATATCAAATATTTATAGTTAAATAACTTTTAACTTACATTTATAGACACACTATTTCCTATTCTTATTTTCATATCACTACTTCTGTACCGGCATAATTTTGACCGATTTTAATAACAGCGTTTTCGAAGTAGAGAGTGGTGTATATGGCAGTATATAATTTGTCTCTGTAAATAAAGTGAGTCGTGGCATTGAGATTGTATATTTAAGCATGAGATCAGATTAATTTTGTCCGATTCTGGCAGCGTGACTTTTCAAAATCACGGTAGATTTGAGCACAATAAAACGATTTTAGAAAAAAACACTCCGCCGATTGTCATTGTATTTCCTATACATGATAAGGCACTAAAAAGGGGTCGAATCATGAATTTAGATTTTTAAAAGAACTACCTATATAACAAAACCGCTTGATTTCTTACCCAGACCTCGCATTTTATGGCTCCACTGATTCTGTATCGGATGCTTCACTCATGGTATAGACTGCTGTACCATGAGTACGTTTATAAGGCATATATTATGGATGACATATACGTATATACCTATGCACTATGCCCTTTCAGGCTACACATACTTATGTTTATTTTGTTGTTGTTTTTAGTATTTTGGTATGCACTTTTGTTTTTGTCTCTCAATGCAGTGTAAAACGACGAGCATGAAAGGAGACATTTGGAAATCTCCGAACACGATAAATACAACACGTATTGCAGTCTCGGTTTGATTGTAACCTTTTATGAACGGTAGTGAAAAATATTTGCTACCGTTCTTACCCTCTAGCCCCGGGTTGAGCAGAACTCAATATTTAAAACGTCAGTAGCACAAACATTTGAGCCATCCCGAAGATGGTATGCATCTGACGGTAAACATGGAATCTTCAATAAGGTATTTTCACGCCATCCCAGAAAACTACACTGTAAAAGAATGACGTCAAATTTTATCGTTATTGAAAAAATAAAAATGAACAGAAAATGTATTATTCACAGAACACAACTTTTCAATTTGCTGAGTCTTGTGACTTGTTTAAGGGAGGAGCATATTGTTTGCCGGTTTCCAACTCAGAATGACTGATTAACAAATTATTCTATCGCTAAGAAACCAATAATTGAAACTGTTCACGTGTAGTGCCAGAGTAATTGTATACAATCTGTGCTTCGTTATAACTCTCGGTTTCTTATTCAGCTGTCAATTGTTTGTTAACGAATTTCTATTATTACAATGTAAAACGATGATAATTCTCGGATGGAGAGGTTATACGTACGCGTACCACTGTACTAACATCAAATGTCAATCTCTCTCTATATATAGTGAATCGCATGTATTGATTACAAGTGTCATTGCAATAATTGTTTTCTTCGTCCTTATGTTTAGTTGAAAAGTGTAATGTTGGCAAATTTGAAGTTAAATATGTACGTACCAAACATATATGTCATTGAACCATACATGTCATTGCAAAGTTCGAACAGAAAGTGTAGCATTTTTAGAGCGCAGGCGTACATGAATATTATATCTAATTTAGAAAACAAGATAAGGAGTGAGAATTCACAACCTTAAATCTTAAGGAGCGGTCAGCTTCAAAACAAGTCGCTGATGGTAGGTTACAACGGGGGTCTGTGTTGCACCAAACCTCACTCTAAAACTACCGTCAATATAACAAGTCGGGACAGTCTGTTTGAATGGTGTTGTGCGTCATTTTAAACACATGGTGGTAAAGGCAGTCCACCCCATTTCCCCGGGGTAGAACCAGGACTAATACCGCCCGCCATCCGTAAGAATTGATACTTTCTCCCTTGACAAATCGAGCTCCCAGTAAAAAAGAGGACATAGTAAAACCATTATTTTTATAGTGACACACATATGACACGCAAATGCTATTGCGTGTTTTTCCCAGTTGCATTCGACTGAAATTTACTTTCATAGCTTCCTCGTTTTTAAAAAAATGTTATTAATTTTGGCATAACATGATTTCCAATATGCTTATACTATTAAGATGTCTGAGTGGCCAGTGAATGAAGTAACAATGATGGCATTTCATTCCGAATCGATCAACGCGGGCACTTCATTACTTATGAAAACATCGGGAATATATATCAAAGCGACAACAGGCTAAGTTGTGCCTAATTTGCGTATTGATATGAGGAATTGGTCTAGAAAACTGGTGTTATTTCAATCTGTGGGGAAATAAAGACATCACCATATTGGCGTTATAATAAGAGAATTGTTGGACTAGCCAGACTCGGGAAAATGTGAATTATAAACCTTGCTTTATTTTATTTATAATTATTTTGAAAGTAACAATTGTCAGCGTTGCTATAGTTAAAGTTAGACGTAATATAAGCATTTTATTTAATTTCAAAATAACGGATTTCTTTATTTTACACAAAATATACATGGCATGTTATAGCCACTTATATTAATATTAAACACTGATTCGATTTTAATTTATGGAGTAGCATTAATATGCAATATAAATGACTTTTTTTTCCATATTTAAAAACTAAAAAGTTACCTCAATATTACAGGGTGTCCCTTTAATATAATTGTGTCTGAAAAACTGAACCCCACATTTACGCCCCGGCCACTAGAAGCCAAGTTATTGCAACTATTAAACTCTATATTCCACAGTGTGGAATAACACTTTTATTTCATTGATAAAATACATTGCTTATCATAAAATAAAAAACTCTATTTTTCACACGTATGAAATACCACTTTTGTTTCATTGCTAAAATCCACTATTTCACTGCTAAGCATAAAACAAATACATTGTATTTAAAATATAAAAAGCACGTGGTGGTACAACTTACTAAAATCTAAGTAAATATTTCTCATGATTATTTTAACCCCAGTGCCACTGGCTGTTCGTTCCAAGGCCGTAGCCCTATTGTCAACCCTTTTGTGTTTGTGATTTTGCCTTTTATACATCTTAGTAGTTGTTGTTGTTGTTTGTTTGTTACTTCTGTTCTGTTTAGTTGGCTGTTGTCCTTGAATGCTACATTTCCTGTTCGGCTTTTGTATCTGCTTTTCCCAGTGTTTCTTTTTGTCACTGAACATTTCAAGGCGACAGACAAATAATATACCTATGCCCTTTCAGGCTACATATACGTATGTTTACTTTTTTGTTGTTGAATTGTTTGGTATACAATTTTGGATGTTCGAATAGGAAAAATAAAAATGAACAGGAAATGTAGGTCACAGAACACATCTTGTCAATTTGCTGAGTCGTGTGATTTGTTTAAGGAAAGAGCATATGGTTTGCTGGTTTCCAGTTCAGAATGACTGATAAACAAAGTATCCTATCGATAAGAAACCAATAATTGAAAGTGTTGATGTATAGTGTCAGAATAACTGTGTACGTTCTGAGCTTCGTTATAACTCTTGGTTTCCTATTCAGCACTCATTTGTTCGTTTATGAGGCACACATGTTTTTTGCTTTAATGTAAAATGATGATAACCAATCTAACGTGTGTTTAAACTGTTTAAACGCTGTGTTGATCCATATATTTTTGATTATATACTGAATCAGAAAGAAAAAATGTGTGTACTCTAATGTTCATTATCAACGTTATCATGAATCTTATAGTTGATAATGTTATTATTTTCTGCTGGCTTCCAAGTCATGTAGGAATACGTGGTAATGGTAGAGCTGATAGTGCTGCTAAAGCAGCATTAGTTTTACATAAATCTAAGCCAAATTACCTTATACTGATTTTAAAAAAGTTGTGTTAACTCATATATTCGTTACTCTTGGAAAGCCGCTTGGGATTTGTCAGTTAACAATAAACTCCATTCAATTAAACCGTTACTCGGAAAATGGCGTTCTTCTAGTAGAGAAGAAGTTGTCCTCGCCCGGTGCAGGATAGGGCATACACGTTATACTCATTCATATTTATTACAAGGTGAGCAATGACCAGAATTTATACCCTGCTTTTCACCGTTAACGGTCAAACACATTGTTGGAAAGTGTAGACTGTGATCATATGCGCCAAAGATACTACAACGTTAATACTATGAAACAGTTATTTGAATCTATAGATTTTAGTCTTGTTTTAGATTTCCTGAAAGAAATCAGACTATATAAATCATTATAATATGTTCTTATATATATTTACTTATTTATATAGCCGTTAGCGTGCATTTGTTGATTTGCATATATAGTTTATATTACTACCATATCATCCCTTATTTGTAAATAGTTTTATATTTATATATTTACATTTATTTTTAATTACTACTTCATTTCTTCATCTTTCATCAGTTTTTGCGCACAATATGACCTATTTATGTGTCAACGTGCCGTAAAACACCATTCATTCATTCATTCATTCGTTCATTCATTCCATTGTAAATTTGTCATTTCAACATTTTGAATATTTCCGAAATATGATATACACATTTTCTTTTTGACTGAGTTGATATAGGTTGTATATACTTACTTTCAACACGTTTTGCGTTGTTTCTTATTGTCCATGATTGGTCATTACTCGGTTGTTGATCAGTATTACTTCCATTTGTGCCAGTAACATTTTCTGAAAAATAGAATAAATTTGATGAATTAGCATACCGAAATTGACCCAAACCCGCATGTTTGCTGTAACCGCTTTAAGACCTCAAACGTTTATACGACACAGGCCTGTAAATGTTTCCCTCTGTAAATGAGTCAACCACTAAACATGCAGCACCATGAGGTACGTAGCAAATGATAGGGTCATAACCTCTTTTGATAAACTGGCATTTTAAATATTGAGTTCTGCTCAACTCGGGGCTAGAGGGCGTGAACGGTAGCGAGCACTTTTAACTACTGTTCATGAACAGTCTCAATCAAACCGAGACTGCAATATTTGTTGTATTTATCGTGTTCGACGATTTCCAGATTTCTCCTTTCATACTTTTTTTATATATCACAGTAGCGTTGCCTATGCAGTGTGGCGGCGGAAAATCGTCTCCACGTGCTTGCACAGAACTGTTATTCATTCCGATCTTTGGAGATCGCTAAACCCGATATTTACAGATATCGGTGGTACATTCTCAATTATGTTTGGTTTCTTACTTGAATTTCGAATAGCTGGGTCCACTACTCCAGCATTTATAGGTTCTGAGTATTGTTTAATTACCCTTAGGATATGTTGCTTGATTTTTCATTTAGTCTTTTGACTATTGCCTGTGATACGCATGCTCCATAACCTCTGCTCCCAGCTAAATTCCATTTTGTTTATTTCGCCCATTGTTTTCTCGTTTAAGGCAAAGCGTTTTGTTAGAAACTGAGACCATACGCCGCTGGCCATGGAATGGTGTGAAAACACCACATTGAATGTTCCATGTTCACTTTCTGTACTTTTGGCATTTTAAATATTAAGTTCTGCTCAACCCGGGGCTAGAGGGCGCGGTAGTAAACAGTACTTGCTACCGTTCATGAACAGTCTCAAACAAACCGAGACTGCAATATCCTTTGTATTTTTCGTGTTCGACGGTTTCCAGATTTTGTAAATCACATCACCACAGAAGGGTAGGTTGTCATTGTCTTTGTCGCAGACAAGTTCTTAAATTCCTTTTATATTTTAAAAGTAGATCAGGTTACGATAACAATGTTTTGCAAAGGTTTTTCGAATTTTATGGTAACGGTATCCCTGCTGGAGTAGCCTTTTAGTTATACAATATTACGAATATTAAAGTCCTCAACACGACTTCAAGCTTTAGATAAACGAAAGAAGTTGAGAAACATAGATCCCATAAGAAGTAGCTCGTGGAACATCCCCATCTAAATGGGATAATTAACAATACCAAAATTAAAATCATCTCTCTTGTTATAAATATGACTAATTATTTCGCCATTTTCAATAGAGAAATGTAAATCAAGAAAAGAAGCGACAATATCAGAAATGTTAGCTTTGTTGAGTTGAGGTTTCTTAGGATAGATATTATTAACCATTGTAGAAAAGAAAGTATTATCAATGTTCAATCCAAATACTGAGAGGTGGCATTAAAGATTTCAATTACATCTGCCGGAAAGACTCAACATGAAATATATTTCATAGCAATACAAGAACAAATCTGCGACAAGAAGTGTACAGTTCGTACCCACAGGGATACCAACAATTTGTCTATAAACGGTAGTTCCATATATGACGAAAATATTATCTAATAGGAAAATGAGTGCTTCACAAACGTTACCGTTCTCTCAGCCTCATGTTCGTCGAGATAAATATATAAGGCATGTATTCAGACATTACTGGAGAAATATAGTTACTGTAACTTCCAACTGTTACACCACTAACGATCATGCACGGGTTTCCCGCAATCCATTTGAAATTCAATAACATATATTTAAACCAGTTAAAGCCAGCTAATGGTTTCAATTCATGGTCGTTACGAAACCACATGGGTATTGTTTAATCTGAAATCATGTTTTTCATAAAATGGGACGATGCATCACGTTTTCTGTAAAGCAAAATATAATAATTTCTGACGCACATTAGTTTACCGAAATGAAGTATCTAAATTACTGCGATATAACAAAACGTTCAAGGTTGTGTCACGTGTTTTATTCCTGGAAAAGTGGTAGGTATTCTCTTTTAAATTACCAGTTATAACACTAACGATAAATAGAAGCCGAAGTGCCTTGAACATAATTATATGCTACACGTACCACTTACATTTTCGTAGGAGAAATTGCTCTGCAGCTACCTATTAGCTTGGAAAACATATTTGCTGAAGGACTTTATAATGGTGCATATGCATCAAATTAAATTCCCAAATTGGCAGTTCTAAAGTTTATAAAATGAAGTTAAAGCGCATTTAAAGGCAAACTATATAGTGGATATAAAAGTGGAACAGAAAATGTAACATTTAAAGACCACAGTCAACATAAAACACGCACAGAAACAAACTATAATTACAAAGATGAATAAAAGGCAAGGTATGACATCAGACACGTGAAATGGTTGGAACGGTCAGTGGCAAAAAAAGCCGCTGGAGGTTTAAACCAGGTTCTAGGATGGTGCATCAAACCTCATCTGTTCTGCTCTACCTGGGGCTAGAGGGCGTGAGCGGTATCTAGCATATTTCACTACCGTTCATGAACAGTCTCAATCAAACCGAGACTGCAATATTTCGTATGTGTCGTGTTCGGCCGTTTCCAAAGGTCCACTGTCATACTCTTTTACCCTACTGTAATCCCGATAAACCGAAACATTAGCATCATTAGTAGGTAATTTAAGTATAATACATAAATGGTCATATATATAATATATATAAAAATGAAAAGCATAGAAAGCCACAAAGCATGTACTCAGTGACCTGGCAGAAGCCAGAACAACAAGAGAACAAACCTTAAATAGTACGACAAGACACGATTTAGGCAAACATCAAACGTTCTTTGAAGATTTAGGCTTGATGTTATCATAGGCTCTACACTCTGTCCGATCATCGCACAAACAAAGAGGAAGGCATTATGGCGAACTGTAAATGGATCAACCACTTAACATGCAATACGTTGCAACATGATAGGACTATAAGCTCTTTTGATAAACATTTTAACGACTTTAATAGAGATTGTATGAAAGTAAGAATGGCCAAGGATCTTACGGAGTTTGTAAATTGTGAATATTAAAGTCCTCAACGCGACTACAAGCTCTAGAAAAACGAATAAGTTGAGAAACATAGACCCCACAAGAAGTAGCTCGGGGAAAATCCCCATATAAGTGGGGATAATTAACAATATAACAATTGAAATCATTTCTCTTGTCATAGATTTTACTAATGTAAATGTGAATCAAGTAAAGAAGCGACAGTATCAGAAATGTTAGCTTTGTTGAGTTGAAGTACTTTAGGATAGATAGTAGTAACCATAGTAGAAAAGAAAGGATTGTCAATGTTCACTATGTCATCAAGATATCGGGAAGTTTCATTGACCTATTTAATTACATATGCATGAGTATCTGGTGAAAGACTGAACATAAAATCTCTTTTTTACTGATTACATAAAGTTACGACAAACATATCTTATGCATTTTCCGTCTATAATTTTGTCTTAGAAAATGATCAGCAACTAAATATTTTGTAAAAATCAGTTCTGGCAGATTTGGTAAATTAGTGTATGAAGTAAATACAAAATAACTTCATATATAAATCATTTATACACTACTCAACTTTTTTAAACGATCACCCAGGGTTTTTGAAAATAACACGAATATTAAAAACCGGAAATCACCGAAACACATACCAATTGATATAATAAGTTTATCAACAAGGTTTTAGTCCAATCAAGGCAGATTACGTTTTATAAATCGCTAACGATATTTGTTAAACGACGCTAGTTCAAATTTCTAATGAAAACATGAATTAATAAAAAATATATAATTCTTTAAAAAGTGACCGATTATAAAAGTTCAGTAGTGTACTGATTATTGTATGTAGAGTGCCTTTTCATAGAGTGTTATTATTCATAGATATGTAAATTCATTTAACTATTACTGTGTATGGAAACCATTAGAGCGCTCTATTACTGTGATTAGGTTTGACCCAATTGCCAATTCCATATAGCGTATATAGTGACCAGTGAAGCGTAAATTTGCTATACCCTTCGTGTATGGACATAATCATTTGTGAATTCCATTTTCTGTATACGCTTTGGAATCAATATGAAACATATTTTGTTCTAATAAAATTCCAAGAAAGTTTTTAATAAGCGGGTCAGTTTGTTATAATGTCCTTAAAGGTGATTTAGACCTCACTGGGAAAAACGCGAAAAATTGGGAGGTGTTTCATCAGTGAAGTAAGAGCGTTAACCGCGCACCTGTCACAGTTCTAAGCGAATTTAAAGAGCGTCCAGCGATCACGACGAACTTTCTGATCATGTACAGAGACGCTTATCTTTCTCGTTTTAGCCATACGAGATTATGCGAGATTCGATTATGTACCCATTCACTCTCTTATTACTTCACTGGTTTCACATGAAGAGCGTGACGTCATAGCCTCTTTATTTTTTTACTGATGCGTGCGGCCATTTTGATTGACATGTTCGAAGAGAGATTTTTTGTTTTGACCGTTTTCGCATATATACAACTAATCGCAAGTAGAACATGTGTTTTAATTTGCATTAAATGTACAGTGTCTTTTGCCGGACGTGTCAAGTTGAAGATAGGCTAGCAGACATTTGCTGCTGAGTTGACGAATTGTTTGTGATTGCAGTGACCTACTAAAAACAAGGTAATGAAGGTTACTGTGCGTGTTGATAAAACTGATTTGTTGTACAGTCTGCATGGTTAGAAATAAGACGGCAGTATGCTTACAAACATGACAGTTGCGTTGTTTGTATTTGGTGAGCTGTAGACCGGGAAGGTGTAATTTTCCCACCATATTTTGTGTTGCGCAGTACATAACGCTTGTATTGTAAGTTATATGCGAACCTTTATCATTTTATTATGTTTAAAGTCTAGTGTATGTGCGTATGCGATGAAAGTATATGCAGAAATGTATTTTTATGTTTTTTCTCTCAGTTGATTGTGTGACGCTATGTTTATTTAGAGAAACAATGGAAGTGGCCTCCTAAAAGTGTAAATGGCAGACAAGTTGGACTGAAGTTACATAACAAATACATAGATTATAGATTTAAACATACATTCTGTCTGGTTTCTGCTTCTTATCAATGTTAAACTATATGTTTGGAGTACTGTGGTTGTTTTGGTGGGAAACTGGATTATCAGTATCAAGCTAACTGTATATTGGTTGAATGATTTTTAGCCCTGTTAAAGTAACGCAAGCGCCAAATTTCACTATAAACCCATTCTTGCAAAGTATAATCATGTGTTGAGTTACAAAATAATGCATAGGAGCTAATGAAGTTCTTGCCGGATTTCAAAGAATCTTGGTGGGAACGATCAGTACCAAGCCTAGTTCAATAATATTTACCGTCGGGATGATAACCATCAATTTCAACGTTTTTTATGCTGTTCTTTTAAAAAAATTAATTGCACTTTATCCCGACGTTAAATCGCTAATCTAAATTTCTCGTTAGCAAATTCCATCCTGATTTTTGGTCGAAACCAAAATCATTAATTTCGTAATTTCTCCCTTGATTTATTTTGCAAATAATGTATATATAATGAAAGATGACCATAAAAGTCAATGAAAGGTTACCTACTTGTGATTAAATAATCAAATTACTGTTTTAAATCTGTATTAATACTTTTCCCACATACACTGACAATGTAATGTACATTTAAACAGGCGGCCTTACAGGTTGTGTTGAATGTACGGAATACGGAATGAAAAGCGAACTAAATAAATTAATAATATTTCTACTTGTTTTCGTACTAAATAATAATCATTAAAATCAGTTTCGACCAAAAAATATTTCTACTTTTTTACAAACCCACAACAACATGGATGCAGAATCAATGTCTTTGTGAAGGCGACTGGTATTTTTAACGACAGCTATGCTTATTTTGTGAAGATACAAGTTCAGGGCTTTTTTACCGTATATAACAGAGGCCTATAAAAGGCTATAAAGGCCTCGTCATAATTCAAAATGACAATTTTCCCCCAATTTTGGCAGACATCTTTTCCAATCAGAAGGCGGCATTCTCTCAGAATTTCAGAAAACTCATGAATAATGCAATGTTTTTTGTCCGTTTAATCAATTCTGAATCAAGCAATTTAGTAATTAAAATAAACAATGGAATAAAATATAAATAAAGCATAGTTCAGTCATCGACATTAGGATTTCAAACCTTCCGGCTTGTATTCTTTGATTTTGAACAAGCCCGGATAAAAACGATCAAAAAGTATGTCAAAATTGAAAAAACACCATTATACACTATGGGCCTAATATAATAGTAACATTTATTCAAATTTGATCCTGGTAATGTTTATTTCAATCTCTACTATATCATAAACAGTGCACTTCAAAACAAAACTCGAGGATATTATGACTGTCAGGGGACGAAATATATTTTACTGTATACTCGTCCTGTAGGACGAGTGGCATTGACATGTTACTCGTCCTTATAGGATGTTTACTCATCCTGATCATATTGTAAAAGTTCATATGTCAAAGTAATCAGATACCATCATTTAACACTATTATATATAAATAAAACAAAGGGAATCATCATAATGTGTTTTTTTTCTTTTATAAATAATTGAAAATTATAAAACTTTGACCATTATTATAGATATTCATAGGCTATAGTTCACTACAGTCTGCGAAAAATCCTCCTTAACAAATACATATATATATTTATTACAAAATGTTAAACTCCAATACAGGAAAACAACATACTTTTTGCAATTCCCCTTCCTGAAGGCCCTGGTCCCAGTCACCTAAAAGGTGATGAGTACCCTTAAAGATTTCCCCCGTGAAAGGGTTATTTGTATAACATTCAAATACCGTAACGTTCGGCGCTCCGTGAAATTAGAACGGGAGCCGCATTTTAGAATGTCTCAAAATGTCCCAATATCCGGTGGACTTAAATTGCATTTTATTGCTGAATAAACAGAGTTGCGACTATTTACTGCATTTAACCGCCTAATAAACTATGTAAGAACTAACTTTTTTTTTCTACTGAAATGTTACTCGTCCTCTCGGACGACCGATTCATGGGATTCACTCGTCCGGATTCAAAATTTCAATCGTCAAAACGAGCAGACGAGTGGAATTTTCGTGCCCTGTGAATATTTTATGGATTTTTATGGATTTTACTACCGGCAAATCAACAAGCCCGTCGGGCTCGTGTTTTGTGCTAATATCGACCACTGTCAGCGTTACTCGTTGGTTTTGACAAATAACCTAACCAATTATCTTCTTCTTTTGTTCAAACACCTGCGCCTCTTTTCGCCATGATGACGTTTAGAGAAAGTTGAGCGCTTCGGTGATGCCGAATAATTAAAAATAGATTGAATACAATATTTTTGATCCTGAAGGATTTACTTTCGAGTGAAAAACGGCGATGCATTCCATTTGATATGGCTGTCTTTATGGTAAATAAAATATGATGCGCTGACAAAACCAGTTAATTTGCATATTTAGCGATTTAATTACTTTATTGGTACGCACGCTTCTGAATTTAATTGTGTATTTAGGGAGTTTCATTTGGGAATTTACGCAAATACGTTGCTTATCTGTAGCTCTGTTCTGTGACGTTTTATACCAAGCCTAGTTTCACTGCCATTGTTGTGTACTGGTTAGTGATATTGAGTTTTTTACACAAACTTTGTCACATTTCTATTCTCTTGATACAATGGCAGGGATGATTAGTGCCATGTGTAGTTGCGCATGTCATTGTTTTGTTCCAGTTGAATGACTTTCGGCGGTGTTATGCCCAATTAAAGGACATAATACCATGGTTCCCATACCAGGAAATCGGGAAAAAGTCGGCAGGGCCTTCCCCAGCCATTTATGGCGTAGCGGCACCACAATCCCTTAACTTTTGAAACCAACATGCCGCGATCCCTTATTCTGACCGAGACCCTTTAAAACCGTGCCGCGATCCCTTAAAAGTGGGTCAAAATATTCATTTCACAGTGTTAACTAATGACATATCTGCCCAAATAACGCCTTGCACTACTGACATACATACGTCCTTAGCTCCTGATTGGAGTGTTTCCATTAGGATTAGAGGAGCAGAGGTGTTAATAACCTCCGCGAGAAGGTTTAATTCAAGACTTTAATTGTATTAGTTAATACATTGTATTTATTCATATAAAAAAATCAAACGGTTCTTCTTTGTGTCTGTTACATATTTGTGTTAATTCAATCATAAAATGATGAATGTGACAGCATACAAACTAATTTTATTCCCCCCTCCCACCACCCCATTATTTTTGATGACCATCCAAAAAAATTGCTTGGCAGCTAGTGTATGGACATTTTAATGTAAACTTGTCTTTTTTTTTTGTATGTTCCCAATAATAGATTTTTTTTTTAACTTTCTAAGCACATAGGTTAACATAATTATATAAAAATAAAATGTGCAAAAAAATGATAGGTCACCATGCTTGTTTAGATTTTTTTTTTGAAACTCTAACCCTATGCTAAAAGGCCAAGTTTTGTATGAAATTATATAGAAATGGTATATTTTCCTTTTTTGTTAAGTTCCTAATACCAGACTTTGTTCAAACTTCATAGGCACTTATTTCAACATATATTTAGACAATATATGCAATTAAAGTTACAGGTCACCATGCATATTGAGATTTAATATTGGATTTTGGAACCCTACCATTATGCTTAATTTTTTTAATTTTGTTGGAATTTTTACCAAATGCTATATTTTTCCTATTTTATGTATCTAATAATAGGCCTTTATTTAAATAAAGACAATAAAAAAAATATTCAAAAAAAAAAAAAGACAATAAATACAACTAGACATCAAAATCAACATTCCTGTATTTTTTTAGGAAAATCCATCCAATAATTATTAAAGAGAAGTCGCCCAAAATGCTGCGCATGGAAAACTACAGAAAATGCCTTTAATTTTACACAAACAAACCACACATAATGCTGTAATTGTATACTATGACTTTTCTTGTTAATATTGAATTTAATAACTGCGTTGGATACTATGATGCAAGGCTGTGCGGATTTTATTCGAAGAGTTTGATAATTATTTTCATCACATAACTACACTAATGCCACATAACGTACATTTACTTATGTAGCTGCTATATATATCGTTGTTATATGACGACGTCTTATGTTTCGCAGGATGACGTCGTTTGTTGCTTCGTTTTTTCCTTACGACAACGAACAACGGAATAGCCTCGTCGGTTGCCGTTATCCATTACTAGTATTTGTAATGGTTACGAACATTTACGGGACTATTTTGATGGCAAACGGGTTTAAACGAAAAGACCGAGCCATGATTCGGCCTTCATTTCCATATTAATTACACTAATGGAATTAATATATTATTATTATATATTTATATCGGAGCTTTATTACATAAATTTATCGATAGTTATGTAATAAATATATATTTATGAGTGTGTGAAACAGCAATCATTGAAATGAACAAAAAAAATATTTTCAATGGCAATTCTTTATATGAGCAGATAAAGTCCTCCGGCCATGTATATCTTTATGAACATGCTTATGTTTCTTTCAAAATCGAAATCAATACACAACACTATATATTTACAATTCACACATTGCAATAGCTGTGACAAGCGAGAATAAGATTTTATTTGATGACGTAGAAAACTCCGAAGTGGTAAATTAATAACAGGTTAATGTATTTATCAATTATCTGGCAATAGTTGTGCAGCTATACAATTCAGATTTACTTCATTTCTTCGTGCAGTCACGAAGTGGTAAAAGTAGTATCGATGTCATGCAAATAATACTTATTTTTACATACATGTATGTTTCTCTCCGAGACAATCAAAAAAAATTCATATGATGTTTAAGAGTTAAATTTGTTAATTATAATACTACAAAATGGGTGGCCATTCATCTGTAACGTTTTCAATTGTTTGTTTAAATGCCGCGCTTTGTGTCAGGATTTACATACAACTTTTTGTCTAACTTGAATTGTTGTATTAAAGCTACAGAGTCTCTATTTTAATTGGAGTTCATATATGTTAATATAGATATACAAAGAAGCATTCAAGGACGACAGTCGACCACAAACGCACACAGAAACAAAGAACAAATTTATAGATGAATAAAAGGCCAAAAAGACATCACAAACACAAAAGGGTTGACAATAGGGATACCACCTTTTAACAAGTTTACCAAAGATAGTATGAAAGTGATTATGACCAAGGATCTTACGTAGTTTGTAAATCACGTCACCATAGAAGTCAGGTTGTGATAGTCCTTGTCGCAGAAGAATTATTAAATGACTTTATATTTGGAAAGAAGATCAGGGTGACGATAATAACAAAAATACGAAGTTTATGGTAACGGTAACCCTGATGGGGTGCCATTAAAGGCCTCAATAACATCTTCCTGAGTATCTGGTGAAAGACTCAACATGAAATCTCTTTCATAGCAATATAAAAGCAAATCTGCGACAAGTGGTGCACAGTTTGTACCCATAGGGATACCAACAATTTGTCTATAAACGGTTGTTCCATACGTGGCGAAAATATTATCTAATAGGAAGATGAGTGCTTCACAAACTTCTTGGCAAGTCCACATAGTGTAATTGTGTAAACTGACGTTAGTAAAAACGCTTTAATATTATTACAGGCCAAAAATGTAGTATTTTCCCTAGCGAATGTTTTTGGAACAAGAGCAATAAGCTTGTCTTTGATAAGGTGATGTGGTAATGTAGTATATAGAGTAGAGAAGTCATAAGTGCTAACAGATGAAACTTGACGTTTTTGCAAATTTTATCAAGAACGTCTCCCAAATATTTTATAGACCAAAGCAAATTAAACCCAGAGTTTTATCACAATATTGTTTAACGTGATCTTTAACGGCAGTAAGATATGAAGTTAAAAGATTTAATATATTAGTGGTGGTGCAGGCACTAGAGTTCGAAATAAAGCGGGCCGTATACGTATTTTTAAGTAATTTAGGAATCCAGTACATAGTTGGCAGTTTGTTCTACTTTGCGTCTACCCCAGCCTTGGAAGTAGTGCACCGAGTTATATGTGTGGTAACAACATCATCCTCAGTAGAATGAAGTTGAGTATACGAATTAGTGCTACCGAGTTCCAGAGAAAAACATTGACGTAATGTAGGCTGCATACAATAATTACATTATTAGCTGCTTTATCAGCAAGAACTAAAACAAATTTATTATGAAATTCTTGAATTCCCGATTTTAAATTACGAAAGGTCTCGGAGGAAGTAAAGAAGGGTTAGCATTATAAAAGTTAATACGTGTATCTATAATTTTAAAAATTGACTTTTTACAAGTAGAAAGAGAGTTTGGATCCGCATGTTCTCTACGACACCATTGTATACTAAACTCCACTATGGATTGGGCGATCTGAGCACGAGAGGCATTAAAATTGACAGTTGAAGGTAACCAATATTTAGGACCTTTCGAAAGCAGATGCCGAATTCGTTTAAGTTATTTTACCTCATAATAAATGCTAGTTTGTATACTATTTTGTCAAGAAGCGTTATATCTCAGTGGATAGAGCACCTGACTTGAAATCAGAAGGTCGTGTGTTCAAGTCCCGAAAGAGGCAAATATTTTTCTTCTGTAAATCATAATGTGCACTGGTCGATATACAATAAATGATGTCCTGCTTTATATTTGATCGCTTAAATACCCGATTTAGAAATGAGCTGGTGAACATCAAGTCACAAATAAAGACACGCCTACCAAGAAGAAATCAATTGATATGGAGGCTTTAAGTGTATTTTTAAGATGACGATGGTCTCTATTTAAAACTCTTTGTACCATCGTAACATAGAAGTATTTAAAATAATTAAACTCTTACGCATAATGTTGACCTGACGTATGCCGTTGACACCTTTTACTAATTTCTATTTTATGATTGTTTAATGATACTTCCATTTCCAGCACACACCATGACGTTGCATATTCTCTTTCACGGAATATTGTTCGGTTCGAACATCTAGGGTTCGGAGTATTGTCATTGGTAGTAATTGTAAGTGCAACCTTGCTCATTACCTAGATTGTTTTATATGTTTTTGTATATTGAACTTTACGAGATCTTTAGGAGAATAAGATACAGTTCTTCGCCCGCATGCATTTGTATTAAAATCAAGGCAATAACAAAAATGTTATTACAAGCATAACGCTAGATTACTGTGCTTATTAGTGGTGTCCAAATTGAAATTCAGTTCAGTTATATCTGGCATATCCAGTAAATGAAAATGTAATGTTAAATAAATTGTGTTTGTCAGCCCATCCAGTGACACATACATTAAATAGAAGCAATAAAACCCAGTCGCGCAATTGCATTAATTGAATTAAACACAACATCAGATTACTCAGAGCTTGACAGGTTGCATTTCATAATTACTTTTGTTGCTTATTCCTATCAATACTGCATACATAAATGAACATACCAAATGCAGAAGTCTCAGACTGTGCGGAGTATCTAATAATTTGTTTTAAAACAAATGCAACGAAAAAGAGTATGATAATGGACCTTTGGAAACGGCCGAGCACGACACATATGAAATACTGCAGTCTCGGATTGATTGAGACTGTTCATGAGCGGTAGTGAAATATATACTAGCTACCGCTCACGCTCTCTTGCCCCGAGTTGAGCAGAATCAATATTCATAAAAATCAACAGTACAGAATGTTAACCATCCCGAAGATGGCAAGCATATGGCGATGGATATAGCAATATTTGTATCTTTATTTCATCCCCTATATCCAGCATCTAATAAATTTGTATGCCCCGAAGAGCGAAATAAACAAAAAGGAAGTTAGTTGGGAGCAGCGGTTATGAAGCCTGAATATCACAAGTAACAGCCAAAAGACTAAATTAAAAAGCAGACAACATATCCTATTAATAGTGGTTAAACAGTACCCAGAGCCTTTTATCGGCCGGAGTAGTGAAACCACCGAATAGAAAATTAAGTAAGAAAACAAAAGAAATTAAAAAAGTATCACCGATCACTAAATATAAGTATCGGGCTCAGCGATCTCCAAAGTATTTTTTCAGAATATATTTGTTCATGTTCCTATCAAATCTAGAACTAGATGTAATTTGTACTCGTGTATTCTGTTTTCTTCATAATCTGGGCAATCGAGATGTGGTGCTATTTAAACATATGTACCTGTTAGAACTTAGGCCACTTAAGAAACTCTGCTGGGCAATTACATAAGTATCTGGCAATACAAAACACTTAGAAAACTCCTCTTAAAAGTAGAGAAATATCTGACAACAAAGATCACTTAGAAGATCCAGTCGAAAAATTAGAGAAGTAGCTGGCAACAAAGGCTATTTAGGGAAACTTCTGGAAAGTTAGATAAATCCCCGACAAAAAAGGACACAACGGAAACTAAGAGAACATTAAAGGAATCACTAGCACTGAAGAAACTTTTCTGGAATATTAAAGAATACCGGATTTTAGCTCAAATATAAAAGATGGGGTCAGTTTTCAGTTATTGATTATTTTTATGCGTGTTGTTTGGTTGACTGTGGTCCTTAAATGCTACATTGCCTGTTCGACTTTCATATCTTCTTAGTTTGCCAATAGGGCTACCGCCTTGGAACGTTCAGTGGCAAAAAAGGCCGCTGGGGTTCTAGGGCGACCCAAATCTTACCTTTACCCTATTGCCATCCCAATAACACGGGACAGGTGAATAACCTTACTCTTACCCCACTGTCATCCCAATAAAAAGGGACAGTGTAAATAAACATTGCTTTGGCTGTAAACATAGATCATTAGATTATAATTTTCTGATTTTTTTTGTTACAAGTAATTGTATGACTGTTAGACATATTTAACTCAACTGGCCAGCTAGGTATATATTCTTATTAAATATTAGAAAACAATAGACAGCTTATTTTATAAATAAATTACCTTATATTGATTCTTTACAAGTAATGTACGAAGCAAGTATGATTGATAAAAAATCGTTACATGTAAAACTGGAAGTCTTCTAAAGTTTTAATAATAGTTGTATTCATATACTTCTACTGCAGAAATGTTGAGATTTAACCGTATTCTCGGTAGGTGACACAATTTGTGTTACTCCGTTTTCATTCTTAAGTTCTATAGTAAAATAAAAAATCTTTGGCATAGTAAAAAGATGGCAATTTTTTAAAAAGCGATTTTGAAAGATATATATATCAAATCAATGTGCATAAATGTTTTAAAAGAATCGCACTGTAAATACCTTAGTAGCAATAAACTTTGTTGAACATCTAGGAGACCGAGTCTATCACCTATCAGAAATTACAGGTGTGTCTAATTTTTGCTCATGATGATGCATTATCAAAATTATGAATATCGTCTTACAAAAACAATGTCTCTCTGATCTTCTCGTATGGACAATATCAAACATATAATTGGACAGCATTCAATAATTGTTATGTTCTTCTTGTTTAATTACATGATACATTTGCTTTTAAGAAATATACCACTGTTTGCCTAATCACGGCGTTATCAATTATTCTTGGATTACGGACCAATGCCCTTTCTTTGTTCTAAAGATGTTATTAAAGTATAATATAGCTTTGCTCTTCTGAAATATACCATTTATACCCACTATTTGCCTGTTCGCGGAGTTATCAATTATTCTTGGATTACGGAACAATACCCGTTCTTTCATCTAAAGATGCCATCTATCATTTTATGTCTAGCAAGGGCTTAAATGAAGACATAAAGTAACATTTCTATTGATTGTGTTCCTCCCAATAGTTTATGTATCTCTAACATTTGTCTAATAGTGAAAAGTTACAGAAACATTTCTATTGATTGTGTTCGTCCCATTAGTTTATGTATCTCTAATAGTGAAAAGTTACAGAACAAAAGTAAGATATAAACACTTTATTAAAAACCAGGACCGTTATTTCGTAAATACCACACAGCATGGTTATGGGATAGAAAAAAAAATTAAAACCCGATTTTGAATATAGAATAAGAAAACTGAATAACAAAACAAGAATAATAGCGAGCCTGAATGAGGGTGACTATGGACATGCTCATTAAAATTCATTATAAGTGTGTCAAATGTGACATAGCATGGCTATTGGAGCAATAAATGATGTTCCGCACATTACATGGAACGAAACAATATATCTCGTTCTAGTTATTCCTTGTTGCCACCCGGTTTATATGTAGTTTAAAAGCTTAAACTTATTTATGTTACATCGATTGTAACCTAAGCTCTATGGACTTATTTGAATCACACTCGATGTCTTCCTGAGTAGAACCAGTACTAAGCAAATGCATATAAAGTGTTTTGCCCTGGGACACAACGCATATGGCAATAACGGGGATCGAACCCACGACTTTTCGATCATGGGTCCATCGCTCTACCACTAGACCACAGCTCTCCACAGTCATATATGTAATTTAGCAAGCAAGTCCAACATATTATGACCACCTTTTTATAACAATGCACATGCATACCTTGCACATCTGCTACATTTCATAAAACTACATTAATAATACTATCGGAGACGTCAATCCACGATCGCAATATCGAGAAATATAATATATGAAAAGGAAAATGTGTCTCTGAATGGATCAGAGCAGAATCGTTTACACGTACATACTTCAGGCATTACCCTTGAATTGTAGTTACATCCCTACATACACACACGTCTCTTAGTCATAATGCCCTACATGCATTCATACTGACTGCAAAAAAACCTGAATCATGTTACAATGTTTTTATTGCAATATACATTTATATCCATACTTCTCTCAGATCACCACAACACCCTTTAGTCAAGTTTATTTATGACAGAAACTAGTAACGTAACTTCAATAGCATCCAGCAAGGCTTTTCGCCCTTTCGCGTTATCGAGAGAAATATGATTATGGGCAGACAGCCAAATATGCTGTTAACGACAAACGAATAGAGAAAAAGCATCCATCCATATAAGCTTAGAGATATTATTGATATACTGCTAAGCAAAAATCCAGACTCAGTCTCAATATAATATTCTCAAATATGGTAGACTTTTGAGGTCATTTCGACTCTTCGACAATTGTCACTATGATTAACATGATGTAGCTTTACATTTTACAACCCATTGTTTGGGTGTTTATTCCGAAATGTTAATATAATATGTACTCTACATCATATGTGTACGTTACATTTTAACTGAACGCATTTAACCTTTGTTTCTTATCTTAATAAATACTGAAAAGTGGATCCCTTGAAAGCAACGACATTACTGTGTGGATGTCTCATTTACAACTGATGTCTTAGTCTTTTTCCGTTTTATTTGGCTTAATCCATCGTCTTTTTTTATTTTAAGGCTATGCGATAAGCCCGAGACTTGATTTTTTAAAAGCTATTCTACACTTTCAGACATAAACAATATTTACTTGTGTTATATATCTAAATTTTGAAATATGCTGATAACAATTTGCTCTACTAGATATAGTTTATTCATTAAGGTTCTGTTGCATTCTCATTTGTATTATATTATCTGACACGTGTTGGTATTTACAATATTATTTATATTGTGACTATTTGAAGAGTGATAATTGTACAACTTTGCAATATGTAGCATGCACTACTGTCGAGTCACATATGATTCTCATATGCATTATAGCATATGGTATTTATACAATAGGAGTTTCATGTAAGTTTCATATGAGTATAAATTCATAAAAGCTTCAGGTTTAACACACACATATTTTCATATGATTCTCGTGAAGAAGAAAAAATCAACATTTATAGGATTCTCATATAATACGTATATGATTCTTATGTCCCGTTTTATTGGGTTGACAGCAGAGTAAGTGTGAGGTTTGGTACACCCCAGAACCTGCTTTAAGCCCCCCAGTGGCCTTTTTTGCCACTGAACGTTCCAAGGCGGTAGCCCTATTGCCAACCATTATGCATTCGTGATGTCTTATTTGGCCTTTTATTCATCTATAAATTTGTTCTCTGTGTGTGTGTGTGTGTGTGTGTGTGATTGTCGTCCTTGAATGCTGCTTTTCTTGTTTGATATTTATATCTATATTTATATAAGAATCATGTACTGCTTTCTTTATATACATATCATATAATAGGTGTTATATGAGAACTATATGTGGTTCCTTTTGTATAATAATCATATGATTCTCATATGAGAATGCAATTATATGTTTCTTTCTTCTTATAAGTGGCAAAATTGGTAGAAGAGTAAAGTTCTTCAAAACAACTGAATATGTGATGACTAACACACATTTCATTCCAATGAAACAGGTAATCATTGACACAGAAGAAAAAACATTTTAAAAAGAGCAATAAAATACATGACGTAACATGTGTATCATTATTACTTCAATAATGGTTTAAACCGTCTTGAAACGGTCAGTCTTCTACATCTCTATCCAGTTTGAGTTCATTCCTATTCAACCTCGTGGGAATCCATGATTGCATCTTCTAATACCCGGAAATGGGGGGTTGGTGTATATTTCGTCCGTCGGGTTCTCTGGTCTTACCCTAGATTGGTTATACGTCGTGTATCAGTTCCTAATTTCTCTGGAGTGGGCTTTATTGTTAGAGATTTCCTTTTGATGGGATGTACTTTTATTTACACAGTATTGTCAATATGAGTGCTGAAGACAGGATAATAGCGAGTCATGTACACTTAAACTCGATTTAAGCTAACCAGTGCTCTTTATCTACGGTGTCATTGCGTTTCGGTGCTGTGATTTCTATAGGACCATTTTGTTCAACCAATACAAATCTGCTCAGTGCAGACTAATTGTTTCAGACAATACAGCATCTGTTTCAGATAATATTACAGTATCAAGTCTTATTTGATTGAGTCCGGTAATCCAATTTCACCCCTTTGATCCAAATTAAACATTCTATCTGTATTTCAGAATAAATAAAGAAGCTTATATTGATTACCCGAGCAAATATGCAAAGCATCAAATATGCAAAGCATATATGACTAATTACTTGACGTTACTTATGCATAATAACAAACCACACGGGGCTAAGGCCATGCTTATTGCAAAACATACCAGTCTTCTAAATAGAGAATATCATGTTAGTGCCTGATCTCATCCAGTTTATCAGGTGAAGCTGAGAGAAAAAATGAAGCCCGAGGCTGTGCCGAGGGTTTCATTTTTTTTTTCGCGCCGAACCTGTTAAACTGGATGAGATCAGGCACTAACATGATATATTATTAATCATGTTGATCGTTTAAAATCATTTAATTTACCTTTTTCCCCATTTCTTCCCGTTCGAAAATACCCAGACGTCACCAAATATACCTGACGTCATCAAAAAAGATGATGACGTCATCTACAGAGGTGCATCTGACTGGATATGAAAGTAACTGCCGGCCCGAGATAAGATATTATCTCAGGCACCCTGTTTCTCGGCTGAATAATACAGATCAACATGATAAAGTCTTATAATGATGGGTATATAGGCTTTCTCTTCTATGACCATCTTGTATCACCAATGTCAAACGAATGGTTTGAACTGATCCAATACTTGTTTGCTCGGTATATTCTTGTTATTGAAGTATAAAATAATTTATGAACCGTCTCTTTAATAATTTAAAGTTCGACGAGTTACATTGAACCTGTTCTTACAGGTTTCAACCGGTTCTTAGAGGGCGCTGTGTAATCGTTTGCACGTGCAAAGCGAGTATACGCTGACGTGTACTGAGCAGAAAAGCTTTTCTGTCATTCGAATCCGACAGGCAAACAGTAAAGTCGTTTTTCCCGCCCACCCACCCATCTACGTCATTAAGAACTTTAATATAAAGTTACAATAATCGTAGTATTACCATAGACAATGCTTAACGGCACCGACGGGTTAAATATGGCTGAAGTACAGCGGAAAAATATATTTCAAGTAAAACCATATTATTTATATATCCTGATAAATTATGTAATAACAGTGCGATATAGTACAGTGAGACATAATTCAAATAATTGTTATTAACAATTGTTATTTTTAGGTCTTTTGTAGTACCGTTCTAAGAAGGACAGACATAGGCTGTGATGGGTTCCGGACAATAAACAGTGAACACAAGAGCTACAGTGTTTAAACGCGCAGTGTTTCAACTTCTAGCTCTTAGTGAGAGCTTTATAGCTCTGTGTTCAATTCATATGTTATAAGGTACATTGGACAGGATCTCCAATATTCAAGGAGCAGGAACCGGAATCATCGCCATTGAATTATGTTGTTAATAAATCGAATACATGTTTGCCTGTGCGAATTAACACCCTTCTATTGTTTGTTATTCTTTTAGCATGTAACATTTATTGGTATAATTTGAAAATCTGAGGTTTTTTTAAATTGTTTTGGAGAATAGATTATAAATGTTTTATGTTTGTTTGAACAGAGCGAATTAAAACATAATATATCTTTGCTCTTCTGAAATATATCATTTATACCCAGTATTTGCATGTTCACGGCGTTATCAATTATTCTAGGATTACGAACCAATATCCTTTCTTTGATCTAAAGATGCTATCTGTCTTCTTATGTCTTAGAAGGTGTTAAATAAATAAATAAAAGAACAGTACCATTGATTGTGTGTTCGCCCCGTTATTGAGATGTTTATTATTTTGTATTTGTATCTTTAGTTAGTTTCTCTGGATGTGGACTTTATTGTTAGAGATTTCCTTTTGATGGGATGTAGTTTTGTTTACACTGTCTTGTCTATTTGGGCGCTGAAGACAGGATAATAGCGAGGATTGTGCGCATATAAAATCGATTCAAGCTAACCAGTAGGCCTTATTGCCTACTGACCGTTCCAAGTCGGTAACCCTGTCTTGACCACCCTTTCTGTTGATTTTTGTCTCTTTCATTGTAGTTTCGGGTCCTTGTTTGCGGTACAGTGCGGACCTACGATGCCATTGCGTTCAGACGCTGCGGTTTCTATATGACCCTATATATCATTCTCCAGTGAGTTTAAATATTAAAGCAATACGAAAGTACGGAAGACACAGGCAAAAACATTGTAATGAAAGACAATGTCTTAATCTTGTAAACACCATGAAACATGGTTATTGGGAAAACAAGATGCGAAACAAATGATGAGTTTAAATTATAGCACACAAATAAAAAACAAACAGAAAATATTATGCTAGAACGAAGCTGGCTATTGGAAGGCTAATTAGTCATTACTTTATAAATATGACTCATTATTGTTATGGGAGAAAACGAAATGATACTCCATCCATAAATCTATTAACATGCAACGAAACAATAAGTCAATGGACATTAACAAACAAGTTGAACATGAGATAAACCCATTACGGATTTAATTATTAAAACGGGAGTAATCAAACGTTCTTGAAAATATATAAAAGCAGAAATACAAAAAACGTAGATATAAAATGTCGAACAGGAAATATAGCATTCAAGGACCTCAGTCAACCAAAAACACGCAGAGAAGCAAAACATAATTACACAATTAATAAAAGGCAAGATATCACAATTATAAAAGGATTGACAACAGGCAAATAAAGCCGAACAGGAAGCACAGTATTCCCAAAACACAGTCAACCCCAACACACATTCGAAACAAACAATAAGTACATAGATAAATAAGTATTTGTAGGAGTAAAATACGGGGCATCAGAAAATAAAAGAGCTGACAACAGAGGTACTGCATTTAAACGGTCAGTGGAAGGCCGATGGGAGTTCATATAGGCTCTAGGGTGAACCTAACCTCATTCTTGTCCTAAAAAACGAACAGGAAATGTAGCATTCACAATATAGATATAAAAATCGAACAGGAAAAGCAGCATTTAAGGACGACAGTCAACCACAAACACAGACAGAAACAAAGAACAAGTTAAATGATTAATAAAAGGCCAAATAAGACATCACAAACACAAAAGGGTTGACAATAGGAAAACGCAGTCTACAAAAAACACGCCTTTACAAAAGCAATGATATTAAAAACGATATTCAGTAAAGTATGTGACATCACAAACATAAAATGGTTGACAACAGTAATACTGCCTTGGAACGGTCAGCAGCAAAACGCTGTTAGGAGATACAATCCGGTTCCGGGGTGCGATTAACCCCATTCTTGCCTGGTTGTGATATCAGTTAAACGGTACAGGGTATATACGGTAATTCCCGCCGGTATATATCCTAACACACTAAGAAGCAAAAAAGGCAATATAAGTGAAGCACAATGATAATCATGTGTTTATGAATACAAAAACAGACACATAGAAAACCACACGCACTGACTAGAAAGAAGTTAAGAGACAGAAACCTAGAAAACCACACACACCGACTAGAAAGAAGCCGGAGACAGACACCTAGAATACCACACGAACTGACTAGAAAGAAGCCAGAGACTGTCACATAGAAAACCACACGCTGTGACTAGAAAGAAGCCAGAGACTGACACCTAGAAAACCACACGCACTGACTAGAAAGAAGCCAGAGACAGACACCTAGAAAACCACACGCACTGACTAGAAAGAAGCCAGAGACTGTCACATAGAAAACCACACACTCTGACTAGAAAGAAACCAGAGACTGACACCTAGAAAACCACCCGCACTGACTAGAAAGAAACCAGAGACAGACACCTAGAAAACCACACACACTGACTAGAAAGAAGCCAGAGACTGACACCTAGAAAACCACACGCACTGACTAGAAAGAAGCAAGATCAACAAGAGAATATATATTGAAAATAAAAAACACAAAAAAGCACACTTTAAACATTACATTCCTTTTCAGGATTTAAGTAGACGTCATCATAGGTTCCACTTTATGTCGGGTCATCTTACAATCAATGCGGAAAGCATATTATCAAACTGTAAATGTGTCAAAAATTACATGCAGTGCTGTGCAAGATAAAAGGGTCATAACCCCTTTTTATAATGTTCAAACAAGTTTGATATCTACTGTTTGAACGGGATCATGACCAAGGATATTACAACGTTTGTAAATAACGTCACCATAAAAATCAAGCTTTGCAAGTCCGTGTCGCAATAGAGGTACTCAGTTACTTTTAATTTAAAAGTACATCAGTGTTACGATAATAAAATAGTGTTACGATAATACAATAGGGGTTTCGAAGTTTATGGTAGCGGTAGCCCTGATCGAATAACGTTTTAGTTAGAAAAAGCTGCACATGTGACAGTTCTGGAATCGACGGCAAGCTCTAGAAAATGAATAGGTTGAGAAAAAATAACCCCATCAAAGTTGCTCGGGGAAAAAACCCCGCCTGAGTGGGATAATTAACGATGCCAAAATTAAAGTTGTCACTCCTTGTCATAGATTTTGCTGATGTTAAAAACATAAAATAACACTGTTTGTACATAACAGTAGCTATAAACGTCGGACAGGAAATGCAGCATTCAATGACTACAGTTGGGAAGGGCCGTAGCCAATGTTGACAGAGCTTGTGGTCAGACTCCTTCGCGTAATTATATGGCAATAAAATATGTTTATATTAAGGATCACAGTCAACCAAAAATACGCATGGAAAAACAACGATTGCGAGGATAAACAAAAGGCAAGGTATATGACCTAACAAGCATACAAGGGTTGACATATCGCCTTGGAACGGTTAGTGGCCAAAAAGGCCGCTGGGGGAGTGGGGTCGAGGTATATGACCTAACAGGCATACAAGGGTTGACATATCGCCTTGGAACGGTTAGTGGCCAAAAAGGCCGCTTGGGGAGTGGGGGCGAGGTATATGACCTAACAGGCATACAAGGGTTGACATATCGCCTTGGAACGGTTAGTGGCCAAAAAGGCCGCTGGGGGAGTGGGGGCGAGGTATATGACCTAACAGGCATACAAGGGTTGACATATCGCCTTGGAACGGTTAGTGGCCAAAAAGGCCGCTGGGGAAGTGGGGGCGAGGTATATGACCTAACAGGCATACAAGGGTGACATATCGCCTTGGAACGGTCAATGGCCAAAAAGGCCGCTGGGGTGTGGAGGCGGAGGGGGTTAAACCAGGTTCTAGGGGCATCAAACCTCTTTACCTTTTTTTTTTTGCATGTGATATGTATTTGAAATGCGAGAACATGTATCTTCCGAGCAAAGACTGTAATGGATAGCCTTATTTATTTGTCCAGAGCAAAACAGCAACTATAATCTGGAAAAATAACATATCACACATTTGCTCCATCTTCAGTGGTTCTTATAAACGGTACTTTTCTAATTTTGAAAAGGAAATCATGATTGGGCTTTATTGCTGTTGACCTTTCCAAAGAAAATACATGCTGGGATCCTTGAATATATGTGTATTTTCAGATAAAGGAGGAACGTCATACTTAAACAGATTTTATTTGACTAGAAAGAAGCCAGAGACTGACACCTAGAAAACCACACGAACTGACTAAAATGAAGCCAGATACTGACACCTAGAAAGCCACACGCACTGACTAGAAAGAAACCAGAGACTGACACCTAGAAAACCACACGCACTGACTAGATAGAAGCCAGAGACTGACACCTAAAAAACCACACGCACTGACTAGAAAGAAGCCAGAGACTGACACCTAGAAAACCACACGCACTGACTAGAAAGAAGCCGGAGCAACAAGAGAATAAATATTTAAGATAGAAAAACAACAAAAAAACAAAACACTTTAAACATTACCTTCCTTTTCAGGATTTAAGTAGACGCCATCATAGGGTTCACGTTATGTCGGGTCATCTTACAATCAATGCGGAAAGCATATTAAATAACTGTAAATGTGTCAAACACTAACATGCAGTGCTGTGCAAGATAAAAGGGTCATACTTAAACTAATTTTATTTGTTTCAAGTAACTCCGAGCATTTTTTTCATTATGTTATCACGACTGATCATGTTGTCATCACGACTGATCATGTTGTCATCACGACTGATCATGGATCATGTTGTCATCACGACTGATCATGTTGTCATCACGACTGATCATGTTGTCATGTATGTAATGCTCATGCGTGATTCTTTCTCAAATGACTCAAATGACTCAGAGAGGCGAGTCATGACTCAGAGACTCAGAGAGGCTAGTCATGACTCAGAGAGGAGAGTCATGACTCAGAGACTCAGAGAGGCGAGTCATGACTCAGAGAGGCGAGTCATTTAATGAAGCCTTTCAGACTATGAGTAATCTAAAGCTGTGTGATTTGTTTGTGTGTGAGCAAAATCAATTTTTTATAATTTCAGTTGCACAATTTACATTTATTGCATTTAGTCTCATGTGAAGATATTCGATTTTGTGCTATTGCAACTGTTATATTTGAATGCCAGCTTAAGACTGATTAGTTTCAGAAAATATTAAGATTGCCTTATTACAAGAATACGCAGTAAAGAAGATTAAATTAATTTGTTGTAAAGAAGATTAAATTAATTTGTTGTGTAACGGCTCATCAACAAATTAAATGTTATTTTGAGCTACCCAAGAGATAAGGAGAGAGAGAGAGAGAGAGAGAGAGAGAGAGAGAGAGGGTGGTGGTGGGTTGAGGAGGATACACATTTTTTATATGGTTATTTAACTAGCTCGGAGGATAAAATGCGATACACGGAACCGCCCGGTTTACATCTTGTGTCTGGCCCAAGGGCACAGAGAAGAAACCCAGCGGTGCTAGTGAGGCTCGAACCCTGATATCCGGATTCAAAGTCAAACAGGATATGCCGTACACTGAGCGAAGCTTAATAACTAAAAAGTAGACACCCAAACCAAACGAGCCTCAACTGAAGAGTACCCATGTACTTGGCAGTGGTAGAACTGATAAAAAAATACTTGCTCCCAATAATCAATTTACCCTGCTCTTAAGCTACATTCACATGAAAGGTAAATTAAGCGCCACATGTTTTACAAATCAAAATTGCCGTTTGTCCCTTTAAACCACTTCATTTCGTTTAGTATGGTTTATATGTGTTTTCCATTCTTTCTGATGAACATGAAACACAGTTTTTAACTTCATCTTGTTCGTTTGAATGGAAAATATGTAGCCAGATAAACGTTATTTCGACATTGTATGTCAACTAACACTGTATTTCGTCTAGTATATTGAAAGGAAAAAGAAACGCAGGGTGCGTAGTTCCTCTATATATTGTATGTTTAATATGCTACTGCTAATCGAATTGTACAGGGCGACATTAGGCTTGTCCTTTTATAAAGAAGGTTTAAACAGCACCGAACACACAAATGGTTACCCCTTTAAAATTACATTATCGTCAGAATGCGCATTTGGCTCAAGCAGGTGAGCAAACTTAAGCTTTAAACGTTGCAATCACTTAACATTAAATACAGTACTGAACTGGCTCAATTTTTCAAAGAGGAACTTCAGCATTTATGAATTTCTTGTAACAACGTGTACTGTGATTAAAACGTCTACAACATCACAGTTGTGTCCTTTCTCTAACTAACTGCACTTCTTTTTTTTACAAAACATCTTGGGATTTCCTTGGAATATATATGGATATATATGTGTGCAGTATATGCAATATATAGCGGAAATACGCACCCTGCGTTTCTTTTTCCTTTCAGTATACTATTAGCAACAAACTAGTACATTATTCATATACTTAAAGCTGTACAGTCCCTATTTTAACTGGTAATAACTCATGAATATGAATTAGTCACGTGTGAAGTAGTTTCAAATCGACGAACACCCCAAAAGTCGGTATATAAGGAGAAATCGATACATAAAATGCACATTGTTATTAAGCCTCCGTACAGGTAACATCGATAAGTATACGGCTCCAGAATATATGTGATAAAAAATAGTTGCCCGGAACGGGATTTGAACCACAGTCTTGCACTTGTAAGATTTGAAAGATGTACGCTGAACATTGAGACGAAGTATTAGTTTCATATTGATAAGATACAGTATTACACCAGGCAATGTTAATTTACACGTGCGACAATATGGACTGCATATTTATTGATCCATCTTTAGTTGCGTTCAAATATGTTAAGTTATTTTGCCTCATAATATATGGTAGTTAGTATACTATTTGCTCAAGTAGCGTTGTAGTTCAGTGGATAGAGCACAGGACTTGAAATCAGAAGGTCGTGTGTTCGAGCCCCGAAAGAAGCGTACATTTTTTACGGTAAAAATTACTGTTACCTGTGTATAGGTACGATGTGCACTGGTCGATGTATATACAGTAAATGATTTCATGCGCTATATTTGCTCGCTTAAATACCCGATTTCGACATGAGGTGGTGAACATGAAGTTAAAAATAAAGACACGCCTACAAAGAAGAAATCGATTGCTATAGGGCGTCTGTAGCTTTAACAAAGAGAGTATGCCATATATAGTGTATGACATGGCATGATGTAAGCTTTTACTTGCACAGGAATATAATTATGCCAGAGTTAACATTGTAAATTCATGACATATTAACTGTGTTCAGAATTATAAAATAAATTTGAATAGCATATTGTTTCAGTTAAACTAGTGAAAATTGCTGTCAAATACAAGAGCAAATTTTCAAGAGAAACTACCAAACTATACTAATATCCATGAACGTCTTGGTCTCTTAGTTTCTGTGACTAGTACAAGTGGGACAAATTATACAAAACAGCCTATTTTTGACAAAAGCCTTTCTTACACTCGATACGTTCATGCATTGAATGTCGACTGCAAATATATGAAAACGTGGGGTGATAGTGAACATGGTAATTAGAGGAAAGAAGATTACGATATTTTCATTTTTTAGTTTATAGAATACATTTTTTATCAAGAATGTCGACAACACAGGAAAGAGTGATAATTTAAAGAAGAATACACATATAAAGTAATTATATATGCATAACGTGTTTTAGCGAGGATACTAGCGAGGTTGTGTACACTTAACATCGATTTAAGTTAACCGGTGGGCCATATTGCCTACTGACCGTTTCAAGTCGGTAACCCTGTCTTCACCACTTTTTCTGTTGTGTACTGTCTTTTTCATTGTATAGTTAATTTGCTCGTTGTTTATGGTACAATGCGGATCTACTGTGCCATTGCGTTTAGGTGCTGTTATTTTCTGGTTGTGTAAGTTGCTTCCAAACCAAGGATATCTCTTTTCAGAATGTATTATTCGGAATAAAGAAAATCGCCGCATTTGAACGTTCCCGGTTTTCTATATTCTTAATATAAGCTTTTAAGATTCAAGATACCTCATTCATATTACCTTTACATGATTGAGTCGCTGTGATAGGATTTTATCAACCAAATGTGTCAGATGTGGTTTTGGAATTTATGTGAATTGCTGAGTACACTCTTGTTATTAAAGATGACGTTATACGTGCTCTTCAAAAATAGCTCACACCTAACCACTCTTGTTCTAAGATACGACCAGATCAACTATTTGGTGATTAAGAACCAATAACCCAATTTATTTTGTTTGATGTAAATTAAAGATGTTATCTGTCTTTTTCCAGCGTCTAGAGAATGCAAAATGTATGAATAAAAGAACACTTATATCGATTGTTTCGTTCGACGCCACTTCGATCCAGAATTTCTTACACATCAGTACAATAGTATGGAAAACAAAGATAGAAATGCTTAATTGAAAACCAGTGTCGTACGTTGTAAACATGCAAAAACGCTAAAGAACGAATAAAAAGCCCAGATTTGTGGAATATTTAATTAAAAAACAGTGTAATTTGGTAAATACGACCAAGCATATCTTGGTTTCAACAATACTTATTTTGTAATGTCCAAATAGATATTACGTAAGAATAATACATATAAGGATATAAAACAAGCAGAGTGGTTTTGCACTTTTCACTGCCTCTCATGAAAAGACTCGATAAGACCGAATCTGCTACTTGTATCTCTTGTTTGTGTTTGTTGCTTCCAAGGGATCCTCTTTTCATTATTTATTGACATTTATACTAGCGTTTGTTTAGTGCTGTGTGTCGGCAGTAAAAAGTCGCTCGACTACAAATCAGCAGTTTTATTACTTACTGGTCCTTTCTGATAATCAATCCCAGACTTTGTGACTTTAAAGTAGAATATCGCTTAAGCCGGTGCTAGGAAGCGTGAGAGATGTTGCACTTAACATTACCTCTCATAAACAGACTCAGTAAAACCCAGTCTGCTATTTTTGTCTCATGTTTGTGTTTGTTGCTTCCAAGGTATCCCCTTTTCAATATTTATATTCAAAGCTCAAGTTACATCTATTCATCTCCTTTCAGAGAAGTCACACATTACGTGGCCCCGCCTTAATTATATTAAGCGATGGGCAGGACTTTATAACGGATATTTCGACAATGAAACATGTTTACTAAAAAAACGCGATTACTTGTTTGAAATAACGTATTAAATGTTTTAATTTTACAATATGCAAACTTTTTAAGCCGAAATTAAGGTTTTATTTCATACCCGAGCCAACCCCGTTTTCGCTTCTTGGAGTAGGGCTTGGATGGGGTATGAAAGTTAATACTCGGACCACGTAATTATTTTGATATGGCTATGTAAATAAATATTTTAATTATGAAAAGTTAAACAATAAACCAGGATACAATAATCAAGAATAAAGAATCAGAATGGTAGGTGAGCACAAACCAAATGGAAACAGTAAACAAACAGTATTATAAGCACTTATTTTAAATAAGTTGTTATGAGAAAACGAGGTGAAATACATGGTAAACAACAACACAAAATCAACTCATGATATATGCGATTCAATTCAACACTGGTATTACTGGTATTGTTAGGGTACACTGCTGTTAGCGTACACTGGTGTACCCTAACAGCTCCTAACAGCACCGACTATATATACGTATATTTTTGCTCTGGCCTCTGCCAAGTCTCTGAGTACATGCTGTGTGGCTTTGTCGGTTTTTGTTCTTTATATTCATATATACCTGATCATCTTTGTGTTATATTTATAATGCCTAGTAATGCTGCATAGTTTGTAAGAGAATATTTCATGACGGGGATTTTTGATTTACGCTGTATGGTTTTATTGGCATGACAACAGGATAAGCGTGAGGTCAGATGCACCCTAGAACCTGGTTCTCTTTCGGACATTGACTATTCCAAGGCGGTAGCATTATTGTTTTATGTTTTTGATCTCATATATGTATTTATCTCATTTATGTATTTAGCTCATATATATGTATTTATCTCATATATATATATATATTATCATTGTACTTGCTATTCGTTTACATTCGTGTGCATTTGTTTACTTTGGTCCTTGAATGCTTCATTTCCTGTTATATTTACTTGCTCAACCCAATGCACGAAACAAAATACTAGAGGCGGTTGGGCAACAAGCCGTCGTAAAAGGGTAGGAAGGGATGGTAAACAATAGAAGCAAAACTTAATTGGATATATTCCTGAGTAGTATGTAAATAGCACATCCTCTTGAGGGTGCCAGTGGATATTATCAACCCGAGAATGTAATATCGACCGAGGCGATAGCCGAGATCGACATTATCATTTCGAGGATTGATAATATCCACTGACACCCTCAAGAGGAAGGGATATTTATTTTATTACACTGTTGATTAATTGTAATGACAACACTGTAAATACATTGAAGGCTGCAATAGCAAACTATTGTGTATCAAATGAAAATAAAACGATCAAACCTCCTGAGAACCATGGGTCGATTTCAAAAGATAGGTTGAATATATTGGCATCAGATATGATGTGTTGAACGCATATTAGAAACATAAAATGACAATATCAAACAGTATTGTGTGAGTGAACCAATTCCCATTGGCATGTGGTTTGTTTTCTATGTGTTTTATTTATAATTATTTATTTTGTATTAAACACTTGTCGGTTCACGACTTTTTACAACAGTTTCTTTTCTTAATCCATGTAACGATACCGAGCAGTATATCACATGTACCAGGTTTAGTTGTTTGTTTGGCTGAATGGTGTTTACGGCAGCACATTTTTAGTTATGTATGACGGTTGAGCATTTAGTGATGGAGGCAGACCATCCACTTTTCCTGGGTAGAATTAGTATTGTATACCTCCTGCCATCCTTGCTCACTTACAAGTCCAGGTACCGTGGGGGATTTGAACCCGCAGCGGTGAGAAGCGAGATGGCTTCAAAACCATTTAGTTAATTCGACCAGTACACAAAACAGGTTTAGAATAGAGTAAGGGTAATTTTAAATGCTTTCCATAAGTTTAGTGTGACCCATTATTTAAAATTGTCATATTATTACGCATTTGTTAGTTTAAAAAATTCATTATAATGTATTTTCTGTTGTAAGGCAACATTCGCTCGTATGCACACCAGTGTACAATAATGTATTGTTTCTGTCGAACACGTAGATATTGAATTAATTGACACAACCTTTTAGAAAGAGGGCAGTTACAGCATCCAACCATTCAATTTGTAAATGCTTGACAAAATACATTACACATGGGAGACTTGCAAAGCTGTAGTGAATACATTTTAATGATGATCCAGTGAAATAGTTAATTTGCACAAAACCAGCGGCATGGAGTCCTAGGTCCTAATAAATGGGAATACAAAACACGGAAACACATACGCATTTTGAACTTAGATTCCAAGATTCTCTACCACTCGAGTAAACATAACTAGGCAATATAAGTATAATACATAGATGATCATTTATATATGAATATAATACCATAAAAACCTATAAAGTATCAAAGATTTGAAGGTTCCATGTTCACCGTCATATGCATACCATCTTACGGATGACTCAAGTTTATGTACTACTGGCATTTTCAATATTGCGTTCTGCTCAACCCGGGGCTAGAGGACGTGAACGGTAGCAATCACTTTTCACTACCGTTCATGAACAGTCTCAATAAACCGAGACTGCAATATTTTTTGTATTTATCGTGTTTGATGATATCCAAATTTCTCCTTTCATACTTTCTTGTCAGAAGCCGGAGCAATACGAGAACAAACCATTAAGTAAACACAAAATTTACGACAATCATCAAACGCTACCGTCCTTTGATGATTAAGGTTGTTATAGACCTTGTCGCAGAAGAGTTCTTAAATTACTTTTATATTTGGAAAGAAGATCAGGGTGCCGATAATACAGTTTTGCAAAGGTTTTACGAAGTCAACTCGTGTGTGTTTGTGATGTCTTATCTTGCCTTTTAATCATCTTTAAATATAGTTGTTCTTTGTTTCTTTGTGTGTTTGTGGTTGACTGTCGTCCTTGAATGCTACTTTTCCTGTTCGATTTTTATATATACTTTTTGATGAAAACATATCCTCTCTAATTTGATATAAACGTATGTCTCATAGTACGACGACAGTAAAACATTAACGTACAGATAAATGATGTTGTCATACATACACAAATCATTAGTTGGTGTTGTTGGGCTCGCTATTCATGCTTTATAGATAAATTACAATACATTTAAATATATTGCCCCGCTTACCATATAATGATGTTACCATGACAATACGGCCTACGTTTTACTATTTGTACTATTGATTGGTGTATTATTACATTTTTTAAGCAGACAAAATGGGTGAAGTTCTTCGATTTCCTTCTTATCATGATCTGTATGGCTCTTCATATATGAATTGTATCCATTATAACGTATCGATTCTTGTAATGAGGTCAACTATAGAGTATCGTACCTATTTCAGGTTATCTTTATAGCCCCCGGTTTTAATATCAAAAGAGGTCTTAGAAGTTTTATACTGAACAAAGAGATTGCTGTTGATTATTTTTAATTGCAACACTTTAAATACATTGAAGCGGTAACTTTAAAGGCTGCAATTGCAAACTATTGTGTATCAAATGAAAATAAAAGAATCAAACCCCCTTAGAACCATGGGTCGATCTCAAAAGATAGGATGAATATATTGGCATTAGATATGATGTGTTGAACGCATATTAGAAACATAAAATGACAATATCAAACGACATTCGAGTGACAATGTTTATAAAGCAATATTTGTGTTTTCATCCATTTATAATTAGCTTTTGATAAGGCTAAATACCGCTTTAACTAGGCATTTCGGCGAAGGTTTATTACCGTTTAAGCCAGGAATCTTAAGTGTCGGAGCATACTAATATTAAATGGATACACGACAATCTTCAAGTTTTTATCAAACTTTAAAATGTGTGTGTGTGTATTTCTAAGGATTATAGTCCCTCCACCTACGACAGGCGTCCTACCCGACGATTATAGGCACAATGTCTGGACTTTTATCTGTGTGTTGTTGTGTGATGTGATGATATGTCTACTTGAAGCAGCGAACTCGATGGTTTCTTTTATAGTGCTGCCACACTGGAATACCACGCCGTAGTTGACATGATACCCCCACCCACCCAGTCACATTATTCTGACACAGGTCAATCAATCGTAGCACTACCCATTATTTGCTCGTCAGACAAGGGTTACAAGTGACTACTCCATTTTTAAAGTCTTTGGTATGACGCGGTCAGGGGATTCGAACCCACGACCTCCCGAATGCAAGGCAGACGCTATAACCACTACACCACAATGCTTCGGTATCAAACTTTAAAATATGCGTCTCGATTTATTAGTCCAGTATCATTTTAACGTAAATCTTGCTTTTAGAGGTTTTAGTTTTTCTTCTTATTTTAACGAATGATATATTATGGTGCAATATTATCAACAGTAAGGAATATTCAAAAATAATTTGCTTTGTACTATTCTTACAATTAATATTAATGATAAACAAATGCACGTTATGTAGAACAAATAACGAGACGCCGCGAGTTTTTAAAAAAATCAACATTTCCATGCGTCCCTTTTAATTGTTGTATCACCAATGTTACCATGAGTAAATTCAACACCATTATTTCGGAGGAAAGCCAGTTATAGCTCCGTACCCTCACCCACTCCTGGTTATGTTATTTTATATTGTTACAATACATGCTATTTAAACAGTATTGTGTGAGTGAACCAATTCCCATTTGTTTGTTTTCTATGTGTTTTATTTATAATTATTTATTTTGTATTAAACACTTGTCGATTCATTTGAAGAGAGACAATAAACGACTTTTTACAACAGTTTCTTTTCTTAATCCATGTAACGATACCGAGCAGTATATCACATGTACATTTACGAATACTGTACCAGGTTTAGTTGTTTGTTTGGCTGAATATTGTTTACCGCAGCACATTTTAAGCTATGTATGACGGTTGAGCATTTAGTGATGGAGGCAGACCATCCACTTTTCCTGGGTAGAATTAGTACTGTGTACCTCCTGCCATCCTTGCTCACTTACAAGTCCAGGTACCGTGGGGGATTTGAACCCGCAGCGGTGAGAAGCGAGATGGCTTCTAAACCATTTAGTTAATTCGACCAGTACACAAAACAGGTTTAGAATAGGGTAAGGGTAATTTAAAATGCCTTCCATTAGTTTAGTGTGACACATTTTTTAAAATTGTTATACTGTTACACATTTGTTAGTTTAGAAAATTCATTATAATGTATTTTCTGTTGTAAGGCATCATTCAATCGTATGCACACCAGCGTACAATAATTTATTGTTTCTGTCGAACACGTTGATATTGAATTAACTGACACAACCATTCAGATAGGGTGCAATTACAGCATCCAAACATTCAATTTGTAAATGCTTGACAAAATACATTACACATGGGAGACATGCAAAGCTGCAGTGAATACATTTTAATGATGGATCCAGTGATGATTTAGGTTGACTTCATCATAGAATCCACAATCTGTCCGGTCATCGCACAATCAAAGAGGAAAGCATAGTGGCGAACTGTAAATGGGTCAACCACTAAACATGCAGTGTATTGCAAAATGATAAGGTCAGTTTGATAAATTACTCAATTATTATTTCTGGATTACATAATTGTATATCCATTAAGTATAACATCATTTCTAAAGTTCCGGACATTTCTGCCTCTTTGAACATGGCTGTGATTCGCCGAACTAATCCATTCCTATATTCTTGCCATGAGGACAGGATATGGATTTTGTTCTTTGTTTAATTAATAATGCATATCCTGGCGCCGTATCGACCCTCAAGCGCACCACATCTTTGACTTACTCATGGTAGTAGTGTTAAGAGTTGCTATCGACGCAGTTTTAACAAAATGACAGAAGCAGCGCTTCAGTCACTCACTAAACGGAGTTTAGATTGTGTTTCAATGAAAAACAAAATAGATACAATGGGATTACCCTGCAAATGGGAAACCCCAACAATAAAAACAACTATTTATGAGGCCGGAGTGTGTTGGTCAATGGGGAGATACGTGGAAATAGACACAATGTATCACTAGGCGATATAAATGGAATTACCCTGCAAATGGTAAACCCCAACAATAGAAAAAAACTATTTTGAGGCCGGGGTGTGTTGGTGAACGGGGAGACAGGGTCCTCAGTATGAATCAGACTCCCTGATATCTATTCAGAATATCCTCCGTCATGGAAGTGGAATGATGACAAAAAGAATATTCTACAATACTTTGATGTTTAAATAAATGTGAACATTAAGAAAAATAAAGTGAAGAGTTTAATCAACAAGAAACAAAAGTCGCAGTCGTTTACCGATGGCGAAATTGATAGTCTGTGATATAATTACGTGTTTATTGAATTATGTTTTTTAGTATTATACAAGAGTGAAACATGATTTGTTTCCTTAAACTCTTTAGAAAATATGTTTGTATGGCAATTTTTGAAAATCTTATAAACAGATATGAAAATTGCCATATACTAATCTATAATGCTTATTATTATGACATCCAAAAAGTGTCGCCTATTGGATATTAGTAAAGTCATTATATACGCACTCACAGACATCAATGCAGTTAATTGCGATCTTGGGAATTCATAAAGCCAATATCAAAACATGCTTCGTTATCGTGGTATTCACGCTAGACAATATAGTAATTACCTTGTCAACTTGACACATTAATCAGGTTCTGATATGTAGTCGCGGACCCATGATTCAAGGTAAGGGCTAGGGCGACTTTTGAAATATTTTGACGAGCAAAACAAGAAAACATTGTGATTATTTAACACTAATGTTTGGTGGTATAAAACTAATTTCTCCGATTAAAGAGGGTGGAAAGGGAAAGTCAAGATTAAGCAAACATATGTTTCTTTCCAAAACCTTTTAAGATATAATGAAAATGTCTACCTGTTTCCACGCCTGACATGGGCAATGTTTCCAACATGTATCGATCGTATTGTTAACCATTTTTATTTTTACGACATGGAGCTGATTTTGCATTTACAAATGTATGCAGAAATACCTGCCCTAGTTTGCACAGGGATAATACGAAAGTCCATCGTACATCATCTCTTTCATGTGTATGCAACAACTATATACAGTCGATGTTACTTAAAGTTGTTGCCTAAGCAAACTTTGGGCATTGGTTATTCATAAATCAGTTTATTTTCATTAAAACATTCATGCGTTTTATTCCGATATATTGTTACATTTAAGTTATTAACGAAGGTATCATCCAGGAGAAATAACGAATTTAATAGGAAGGCAATCGACATATATATGAAGTAAATGCACCTTGTGATTATCGCTTGATATGACATTTAACACACAACAGTGGGACAACGAAACCTCGTATGTGTTTTTCACAAGCCAGTACTTGTTTATGCGCTTCCGTGGCTGGGATTGTGAAAACGCTGCGTTCAAAACTGTCTCGCCTCTCACCGCTGCGGGTTCGACTTCCGCTGGGAGTTCGACTTGCCAAGTGAGAAAGTGTCGATGATTGTAGCGGATGGCGGGTGGTATACAGTACTGGTTCTACCCATGGAAAATGAGTTGGTCTGCTCTACACACCCTTCCCCCCAAAAAGAAAAATCGACTTTATAGATATGGCCTAATATGTGCTTATAATGACGTAAGTCAGGATTACAAAACAATCATTTATTTAATAGTATATGTTCTGGGTAAGTTAAAAAGCTAATCACGTGTCCTATAGTAGAGATTTGAACATCAGTGTCTATAGTTCATTGACATGTTAAGGACACAAACTCGTTTGCACCTAACTCCGGTTAACAATTTCTATCTTAAAACTTTATAAATAAACTTACACTGAACAATTATAATCCAGAGGCTTAAATAAGATCAAAGGCGTTTAACGGTTGTGTTACACCTATCTCTTTTTGCAAACCAATCTGTCGGCTAAACTACAAAAGGCAAGGTTTTCATCCTGAACAAGCATGGGTTACTACAGTCTTTAGTGTAAAATGAAATCTGAAAACGTTATCCTAAAACTATTAACACCAACAGAAGTTTAAATGAATCAAATGTAAAGATGTGAGTAAATTAACATTACACACTTATATAAATAAGATATTTAATAAATAATGATGAAATAATCTAGCCTAATCTTCAATAACAAATGTAATCGTTCAACTGCAAAATGTTGGTATACATCTACCATGCACAACTAACATTAGCTATATAACGATATGGGTCGAGGAATGCAACCATCACATACGGCTAAACTGAGAATTATGTTGTATGTATTTATTTCGTGATAAAAGATGTTCATTTAGAAATATTAATACATCAACTGAAACAATGCAATGTCCGCAATAAAGCATACATAATGACCCTCAAAAAAAAATAGAACGATATAAAAATCTGACAAGGAAAATAGCATTCAATGACGACAGTCAAAAACAAAACACAAAAACAAACACGCAAACAGACAAACGAGAAGGCAAAAGTAATAAAAAAATGCAAACGACATCACAAACACAAATGGGTTGACAATAGGGCTTCCGCCTTGGTACTGTCAGTAGCCAAAGAGGCCAAAGAGGCCACGGGGGGTTTAAACCAGGTTCTAGGGTGCACCAAACCTCACACTTACCCTATTTCACCCCAATTAATCCGAACAGTGTAAATAAAGACATCCCCGCCATGAAATATTCTCTAACCAAAAATACCACATTGAAATTTCCATATTCTCCTTCGTATGCTTAACCGTCTTTGGGATGGCTCATATTTGCGTACTATTGACATTTTAGGTATTTCTGATCAACCCGGGGCTAGAGGGCGTAGAAAGCATTTTTCACTACCATTATAAACAGTCTCAGTCAAACAGAGAATAAAGCACTTTTTATTATTTATCGCGTTCGACGATTTCCGAAATTTCTCCTTTCTTGCTTTTTATCTACATACGAATATATTAAGTACGCGCCATGTTGTCTCGTGTATTAGAGCGTGAGATGACTGTGTTGAATGAATGAATGAATGGTGTATTACGGCACGTCGACACATAAATAGGTCCTATTGTGCGCAAAAACTGACGAAAGATAAAGAAATGAAGGATTAATTAAAACTTAATGTAAATATATGTAAATCAACAAATGCCCGAAAACGGGTATATAAAGAAGTAAATATATACAAGAACATATTATAATGATTTATATAGTCTGACTTCCTTCAGGAATCTAAAACAAGACTAAAGTCTATAGTATTAAATAACTCGGTCATAGTATTAACATTGTAGTACCTTTGACGCACAGGATCAAAGTCTACACAACGGAGCAAGTGTTGTTGTTGAAGTCTATTTGATAATGTTATATTACTTTCGCTTATATCATATGTTTTTAATTACACCTTCACTTTGTCTTGATTACACTATTCTCAACAATATATTAATACATACTGCAAAGGGTATCTTTTATTTATTAAGCAGAATCGACGTTATTGAGTCTGTTTGGTGTTGGGTAAAATTCAGAAGTTATTTTATTTGTTCTCTCAAAGAAATTTGAGACTTTCTTTTTCTCTAAGAGAGGTATGCAGAATAAATGAAAACTCCTTATGAAACGTACGTTCGGCTCTATTTCTTTTCTTTTTTTCTGTAATTTAATATCTTATTTCGTTAAATAAAACAGTATACTATTTACTACAAAACATAAGTATCGAAGAAGGCATCAGTCTACAATATACAACATATAAAACGTTTCTAATTAATGTATTGTCTACGTAAAATGTGTGTTAACATTGTATTGTGTTACTATTGTTAAAATCAGCACACTAACACTGGTATCTTTATTTTTTTTATTATTTATTTTTTTTAAAATGGAAGGTATTTCTTTATTTATTTCTACCGTTTAAATGTTCTACCGTTTAAATATTCCCCTACTATAAAATGTAATTTGTAACAGGTAACGTGTGTCTTCAGACCAACCTTTCGCTAAAAAAATCGTTTATTACTTCCTTGGTGTGTTGTCTCAATAATGAAGACTTCGTACGTCAGGGGTAATTGTTTACGTATGGTCTTTAAGAGGAGATAACTAGAGAATATCATGTTAGTGCCTGATCCTATCCAGTTTATCAGGTGAGGCTGAGAAAAAAAATGAAGTCCGTGGCTGTGCAGAGGGCTTCATTTTTTTCGTGCCGAACCTGATAAGCTGGATACGATCAGGCACTAACATGATATTCTATTTATCATGTTGATCGTTTAAAATAATTTAATTTACCCTTTTTCCATTCTTTCCACATTTTTTTCCAGTTCAAAACTACCCAGACGTCATCAAATATACCCCGATGTCATCAACAGAGGTGCTGACGTCATCAAAAGAAGTGCACCTGACGGGATCGGAACGTAATTGCCGAGATAACCTTTTATCTCAGGCACCCTGTTTCTCGGCAGAATTGTGCAGATCGACATTTTAAACTTCGTAATTAGCCTTCAACCACTTATGTTTTGATTTCATTTGCAAACTCATAGTAAACCTTGATGTCTTACGTATACATTGAAACACTTTGACCATGTTTTATACGAAAACCATCTTCAGGGAAGTCATGTCATTTATAAGACAGTACGCTATCGGTACAGTTTTTATTTAAATTACGAAACTATCTTCACACCGGATGCTAGTCCGCTTGGTAGTAAATTAAACGGTGGAGTCATTACTGAGATACGACCTTTATTGGAAGATATATGACAACCAAAGTAGTTAGGCCTATTGGCAGCACTTTCTTTTTATTAAAATGGATGTGTGTGTTTGTGTGATTAAAATGAATTGAATAGTGTTTTAAGGCTCATCAACACAGTATAGGTTATTTAGAGCCGCCCCAGAAAGAGGGAAAATATACATTGCAATCCGGGAACAGTGCCCTACTCTTATTATCGAATAGATTCCTATGGTTCTTTAACGTGCTCGGAGGATAGACCGATACACGGGACCGCCCGACGGACGAGGTTAAGGGAATGCGTCTTGCCCAAGAACACACCGACGAAACTCAGTGGCACCACGGAGGATTGAACCCGGGGTCTCCAAATCAGCCGCGCTACCGACGTGATTAAAATGAAATGATTGCGTTTTTATTTTATATTAAATATATATCACAAATCAAAGTGTCAATTTCATTAAGATTACACGGTAGTTAACAAAAATGTAGTTTGGAGCTCTCATCGAACATGCTACACGTTAGTTAACCCTTAATCCGCTACATATATATAATGGACTGTTCTTTCTTTGAATTAAGACTATTCCATTTATGTGACAAAGGTGTGTTTTGGGGAAAATGATTGATCAGAAGCCGGACATTGTAAACCCTGATCAGCAGATCAGCAGGCTGATCAGGGTTTACACTGGACGGAATGGCTAGTATAGTTGTGCTTAGCGGGTTAATGGTTTACATGAATCTAGTTTTAATCATTCATATGTGTTCATGTTGTAGGTAGTAAACATAAATTCAGTTTGAGTCATTCGTATGACATCGTGCTGCAAGGAAGTCCAGTGCAGTTTGAGTCATTCGTATGACATCGTGCTGCTAGGTAGTCAAATGCAGTTTGAGTCATTCGTATGACATCGTGCTATAAGATAGTCAAATGCAGTTTGAGTCATTCGTATGACATCGTGCTGCAAGGTAGTCAAATGGAGTTTGAGTCATTCCTCTGGCATCAAGTTGCAAGGTAGTTAGAATAAATCCAGTCTGAGTCATTCCTCTGGCATCAATTTGCAAGGTAGTTAACATAAATGCAGTCTGAGTCATTCATCTTACATCTTATTGCAAGGTAATTAACATAAATTGAGATCGTTTTACAAGATAGTTATCATAAATGCAGTTCATCTGACATGTAATAAGGTAGTGAACATCAATCTAGTTTAAATAATTCATGTTGCAACGTTTACATAAATGCTGTTTAAATGAGATATAAGGTCCTATAGAAACCACAGCGTCCAAACGCAATGGCATCGGAGGTCCCCTCTGTACTACAAACAAGGAGCAATATTGAATTAATTATACAGTGAAAAAGACAAGATACTACAGAAAGGGTGGTGAAGACAAGGTTACCGACGTGTAACGGTCAGTAAACAAGGCCTACAGGTTAGTTTGAATCTATTTTATGTGTACACAATCCTCGCTATTATCCTGTCTTCAGTGCCCAAATAGCCAAGAAAGTGTAAACAAAAAATTACATCCCATCAAAAGAAATTCTATAACAATAAAGTCCTCGTCCTGAAAAAGTAACAAAAGACACACTAAGGTTGTAAAGCTATATAAAATACAAAATAAGAAACATCTCAGGATGTATTCAGAATTGTACTGAACAATCGCAGCAGTTGCAGCCAAAGAGAAAACCAGTCTAGGTTACGACCAGAAAAACCGAGGGAAGAAAGCTCATACACCTACCTCCCTTGGTCGGGGTTTCAGTAGGTACAATCATAGAGTCCAAATAGTTTGTCCAGTCATCACACAAGGGAAAAGTGAAGCGACGTGACTGACTGTAGAGGAATCAATCACTAAACATGCAGTACATTGTAATACTAAAGGGCCGTATTTTTTTCTGACGAACTTCATGATTAATTTTGTAAAGTGGTCAGAAAACCCGCCAGCCCCCTTTAACTTTCGAAGCGCGTAACCGTTCTAAAAACATTAGCTTTACCAATTTTGATTCAATGTTTCACCGTTTTAACAGAGCCGACACCGGAAATATATAACAACTGGAATCCATTTTTACCCTTTTCTGCGGCAAAATAAACCTGATAAAATCAAACGTAGCATAATCATTAACGATTACCAGAAAAGTGGCATTAAAATGCCCCACATTCAATCTTTTTGTCAATTGCAAGATTTGAATTTTCGTGGTTGAAAAAATAAATTAGATCCACTAAATTATGCTCAGTGGAAATTACTTATCTTAAACGATATTGAGAAATTCGGAAACGATAAACTTTTATTTCTATTTAAAGAAGATATTAAGTTGACAACAGATACATTCAGTCCTTTTTAGGAAACATTTTTTTTAAAACTGAGGAAACCTCCCGTGTAGATTTCCCACAGCCCCTGACAAAATATACGCACAAACGTTGTGGTATAACTCAAACATAAAAATAAGTAATGAAATGATATTTTATAAACAATGGGTAGATAAAAAAAAATATTTTGTCAATGATCTAATAAACAAAAATGGTATGTTTTACTCCTTCGAGAAATTTAGACAACTATTTAATATTAACACAACCTATTCCACATTATTATGGGGTGATTTCAATTCCTAAAACACAAAGAAGGTAGAAACAGTAACAAATAAATATATTAGATATCTTAATTATCACAAAGTAACACAATAGTTTTATAATATAATTATCCAAGAAATAAAATCAGATCCTACGCATATTAAAATAAAATGGGAAGAAGAAATAAGTTGCGAAAATATACGAATGAAGATTGGGCTATTACATTTTCCCTCCCATTCAAAATTACTGATGACACTAAATTACATAATGTTCAATATAAATGTATTCATAGAATAATATATACTAATTGAAAATTGTGTTTATGTAATCTCTCAGAAACCGAATTGTGCAGTTTCTGCAATGAATCGCGAGAAATCATATCCCACAAGTCATCCGTTTTATACATGTTCATTTGTGTAAACGTCTTGGTTGAAATTAAAAGAATTGCTAGAGTCAAAATGCAACATATCATTTTCACTCAATTCAAACACTTTATTTTTTGGATTCTTAAAAACAGATACAATTATTGAAGATACGCTGAATATAATTGTTTTACTTGCAAAATACTTCATATATATATCAAAAATTTAAAACTTAATTACATTTTAGAATTTCTTTAAAAGAATGGACCTGGACGCATGCCATGCATATTCGGAGAAAATGGCACTAATCGTCAGAAAAAGATGAACATGTATCACACATATGTTTAATTGACCTGCTATTTGTATGCTGATTTATTCCATTTTTATATTATAAAGAAATATCCTTTACATTAAACTATTATATTACAAAAAACTATGTGTAACACTCTCTATTGAATACCATGTTGTAATATTGTAATATGATTGAAAAATAAAATATTTATGATAAAAAAAACACTTTCAAAGTTTATAGACCACATCACCATAAAATAAGGGTTGTGCTATTCCTAGTCGCAGAAGTGTTTTAAGGTTGGTGTTGTACTTCTCCAGTAGGTTTTTGTTGCGGCGATAGAATTTGAGAATGATCTACGTAGTTTGTGATAACAAAAACCTCGCTGAAGAAGTTTACTTGTAATAACTTGATTTCGACCACTGAATTCTATAACATCTTTACAAGCTCTAGAAAAACGAATGAGCTGGGAGATATAAACCCCGTGTGATGTAGCACGCGGTACATCCCCATCCAGGTGTGGATAATTAACGATGTTAAAGTGGAAGTCATCTTTCTTATCATAGATTTTAGTATGTATGAAATCATTAGAATTTTAGAGATGAAGATCGGGGAATGCTGCTTCAGTATCCGAATTGTTGGCTTTATTCAACGTGAACTCTGGTGGATAAATGTTATCAACCATATGAGCAAAGAACGGATTATCAATATTGAGTATGTCATCTAGATACCGAGATGTATTATTAAACGCATCAATAACTTATCAACATTCAACTGACATGTGATAAGGTAGTTAACATAAACCTAGTTTGAATCGTCCATATGACCTCATGTTGCAAAGTAGTGAACATAAATGCAGTTTGAGCCATTCATCGAAATCCTATTGCAAAAGTAGATATAAAAGTCGAACCGGAAATGCAGCTTTCACAGAATACAGTCAACTAAAACTAAAACAAATAGCAATTACAAACTTAATAATACGAAAGTTATGCGACATCACCAATACAAACGAGTTGACAATAGAGCTATCGCCTTGAAACGTCATGTTGCACGGTAGTTAATATCAAGCAGTTTGAGTCAGTTATTTGACATCCGGTTGCAAAGTAGTTAAACAGCTTATCGCGCGCTGCACGCACAATTCTCGGAAACAATGAGCTTCGACGCAGTTGACAAATTGGACATGATTATTGCTATTTCTTTGAAACGTGAACTACAATTACGTTATACGATATTTAAGGAACAAGCGCACAATTTAAATAAAGACAATACAGAATACAAGCAATTCAGATGTTTTACCTGTTGTACCTGTTGTCTTTAAGATAAAAGAAAAAAAGAGAAATACAAAAAGGTTTATGTATTGTCGTGCACTTTATCGTTTATTATCTTGTTGATCTAGCTTCTGCCAAGTTATTTTATTTGCCTTGTAGCTATCTAGGTTTTTGTTTTTTATATTCATATATATTTTATCATATTTGTGTTATACATATATTGCTAGTTTGTGAGCGGATACAAATGTATTTACACTGCCCCATTACATTGGGATGACAATCAGGTAGGAATGAGATATGGTGCACTGTATAGCCTGGTTTAAATCCCCAGCGGCATTTTTACGACTGATCTAGTGTCAACCCTTTTATGTGTGTGATATCGCATACTGTGATGCTATTTTTCCTTGTAAGTTTTGCGTATTTTGCATGCGTGTTTTTTGGTTGACTGTGTTCTTTGAATGCTACATTTTCTGTTTAAGTTTTAAAACTACTTTTAACCATATATCTTTACAAAACACTGCAAACGCATTTTTGAAGCGTTTGCTTTATTACTTGGAAATCAAACAGTTGCATATATAGTAGGTGGTAAATGTATTATAATATTTTACAATATACAAAAATAAACAATAATATCTCGAAAAATAGAAGGGAAATGTCAGTATTAATTAAGTCCAAGCTTAAATTTGATGCAAGAACATGTAATGTTAACGGTTTGTTTTGCAGATTATTAGAATTATATTGTTATTGTTTTTTGTTTGCTGAAAATGGATTCTCAGCGATGCAGGAAAGGCTGGAAGCGTCAGTTAATTACAATTAAATGCGTATTTTATGGTTGAATCAAGTTTTATAACATTGCTAAAACTATTTAATAAGATATCAATCTGTAAAACCCACTATATTGGTAAAAACCCATAACGTTAACCTTAAACCTGGTTTGAACCCACAGCGGGCACTTTGCCGCTGACCGTTCCAAGGCGGTAGCTGTTTGTGACGTCACATGCCTTGCTTCTTATTAACCGTGTAATTGTTGTTTGGTTTAATGCGTGTTCTTGGTCGACTCTGTTCTGTGAAACGTTTAAACCTACTTTAACAGTTTATGTAGAAAGAGAAATCTTTCGTTAGAAACATGTAAAACTAACAAACTAAAGCTTCACGTTACAAATAGTAAATAAAGATATATCCGGCAGTTTTTATTTTCTAACTAACAAGTCAGCATTAAAGGCAATATAAGTATAACACAAAAATGATCATGTATATATGAATACAAAAACAGCCTAGACATCCACAACGCAAGTACACAATGAGTTTGCAGTTTTGCGTGTGTTTATTGAGTATAATAGTTAATGAGACAATACCATGTCCAAATGCATCGTCTTGGACTGTATCCAACTTATACTACAAACTCGGCTTGGCATGTGATATTATGCAGACATGTCTTGCTGCTTCTGCTGCTGTATTGATCGACGAAAAGGTAAATAAATCGTATAATAAATTCAATTTACGTCATTCATCTGACATCGTATTGCAGTGTAGTTTATGAAACCCGTGGGGGAAATGTGCGCACAAGTCGTAACACATACTAACTTGAATGTGAATATTGCGTGTGATTATTTTACTTGTTTGCCTGCAGCTTGAAATTCAGTTAAGCGTTAAATTGCTAACATTGATTTTAGATGTTTGCAGTGAATGCGTATCAGGTTATATTGCTTTTCTATGGTTGAAAGATCCGGATTTCTCCCATTTCTAGTCATGTGAGATAGGTGTTTTCCTCATGTGAGATAAATCTATCTTACATGACATGTGACTTATTCTGGTGTTAAATCAGCAAAGTCATTGATTTTATGCCGGTAATAAACACATAATGAGAGAAAAATAATCCATCATGAGTGTTCCATATGAGATAGGGAAATCTCACCCGTGGGGTTAGAATTGCAACCAGGGACGAGGCTCGATTGTATACTTATTTTTGCTATTTAGCACATCTGAAATCTTGATAAAATGCACTTTTAATTTGTTTAATTCGGTTGTACTATTTGTAGTGAGAGCGCTTCCGCAATTAAAAACTAAACGGCGTCATTATTTAATGTAACCATTAATGTGACAACATTAAAATGAAACTTGCACGTCGTATGTATGGATGTTATGTGATGAGTATAATATTATATTGAGACTGACTTTGACCTCGTATTGCATAATTGTATCCAACTTGTTTATTAAAGTCAATAATACACTCAAGTAAGATATTCTATAGTTACAATCATGTAAGATCTTGTATAATTATACTCATGTAAACCTTTCTATATTTACACTCATGTAAGATCTTCTGTAATTACACTCATGTAAGATCTTCTATATTTAGACTCATGTAAGATGTTTTATATTTAGACTCATGTAAGATCTTCTATAATTATACAAATGTAAGATCTTCTATAATTACACTCATGTAAGATCTTCTATAATTATACAAATGTAAGATCTTCTATAATTACACTCATGTAAGATCTTCTATAATTACACTCATGTAAGATCTTCTATATTTACTCTCATGTAATATCTTCTATATTTACACTCATGTAAGATCTTCTATAATTACACTCATGTAAGATCTTCTATATTTACACTCATGTAAGATCTTCTATATTTACACTCATGCAAGATCTTCTATATTTAGACTCATGTAAGATCTTCTATAGTTACACTCATGTAAGATCTTATATATTTACAATCATTTAAGATATTCTATATTATCTAATTACCTCGGAACAGATGCACAATATTGTATGACTTAAAATGTTCAGAACATCGACGTCGAGTTGTCGAGAACGTTCCACAAAGCGAATCAACTCGGTTAAAAGCATTTACGTATAACCGAAACTGACATATAGTGTACACAATTGCTCCTCAGCTCTTAAAGTCTGAACTGAGAATATCAGTTTTACTGATGGCCAAGCATTCATATCTCTGATGAACTACATATATAACATTGCAAAATATAGGTCGATGGTAAGATGCGATGGTCGACGGTAAGATGCGATGGTAAGATGCGATGGTCGATGGTAAGTTGCGATGGTCGATGGTAAGATGAGATGGACCATCGACCATCGCATCTTACCATCGACCATCAATCGTAATGTACATTAGGCATATTCTTCGTTTTATCGACACCCCTCTCTCCCCTTTCTCTCTCTCTCTCTCTCTCTCTCTCTACCCACTCCAACTCTCTCTCTCCCTCTCTCTCTCTCTCTCCCTCTCTCTCTCTCTCTCTCTCTCAATATAATCCAGGTTTGTCAGTGAGACAATTTTACTAAATATTAAATTGATAAATATGTTAAGACGAGTGTAATGAAAACTATTCAACCATGTTTTCAAAACCTGCTTTGTTCAGTTCTAATTAATTTTAAGATGAGCGTTCAACTTAGGCTTTGCAAAAAGTGATGTGTGTTTAGGGTAACCTGACACTACCTACGTTTTTTTCTAGTGAAACCTATATATATATATATATACAATATATATATGAAAAATAAATCCGTATCTACCCTACCTACTATTTTCTGGCATGTTACCCTAAACCTGGGATGAAAATTGAAATATAGAGCCCTGCCTAAACACGCACATTTTTTGTTTGGCCTTATTACGGAATTATAGCTCACATATCGACGCGTGCAATCTATCAGACTTCAGACCTCGGAATTCGAATACTGAAAATAGGATCCCGTGGAAGCAATAAACACAAACAAGAAATAAAAGTAGCAGACTCGGTTTTATTGAATTTGGATGATATATTAACATTTACAACATTTTCTTTTTCTACCAGGTTAATAATTAATATCTATCCTAAAGAACTTCAACACATTAAAGCTAATCTTTTCTCCATTTACATCTTTCGATTGGATATGGAACACATAATTAGCAAAATCTATGACAAGAGAGACGATTTCGGTTTTGCCATTGTTAATTATCCCTGCTTAGACGGTGTTGGTATCCGAACAACTTAGCTTGGAGTATATATTTCTCAACAGATTCGTTCTCCTACAGCTTGTTGTCAAGTTGAGGACATTCAACACATAAGATCTACCGCTACCATAAAATTCGAAAAGCCTTCATATCGTTATAAGCTTTATCGTTATCATTATTTGTATTTTTATCTGTTTTCTAAATTTAAAAAAAACAAACAAACAAAAAAACAACAACAAAAATTTAAATAATTCTTTTGCGACTAGGATAAACATAACATGACTTATACCGTGATTTTTTTTACGAAGCTGAAGACAGACAGGATAATAGCGAAGATTGTTTAGGCCTTTAGGCCTTATTGCCTACTGACCACTCCAAGTTGGTAACCCTGTCCTCATTTTCTGTTGTATTTTGTCCCTTTCATTGTTTAATTAAATATTGCTTCTTGTTTGTAATAAGGTGCCTACCTACGATGCCATTGCGTTTGGACGCTGTGGTTTCTATAGGACCATATATCTCATCTTTGTTTAGAGGATTTAGCCTGACGTCGATTTCTTTATTTACACTATCTCTTTTAATTGGGATAACAATAGCGTAAAACAGAGTTTTGGTGCGCCCTAGACCCTGTTTTGAAACAGGGATATTTTGCCACTGACCGTACCAAGGCGTTACCCTATTATGAATCTGTGTATGTGTTTTGCGTCGCATACTTTGCTTTTCTTGATCTTTGTAATCAGATGGTAGTTTGTTTTGAATGTGTGATTGATTCTGTTCGACTTTTTAATTTACCATTGACCGTACCAAGGCGTTACCCTTATTATGAATCTGTGTATGTGTTTTGCGTCGCATACTTTGCGATTCTTGATCTTTGTAATCAGATGGTAGTTTGTTTTGAATGTGTGATTGATTCTGTTCGACTTTTAAATTTACCTTTTAGATATCAAACCTGACCGTTATCTCCTGATAAGTTTGACATTTTATCCACACAATATTGTATTACAGGTTCATTATACTATGAGCTTGTGCTTTTGAATTGTATCTACGTTAATTACTTCCGTATCTTATAATGCATTGTGATGACTTGTCTCGTATCTACGTTAATTACTTCCGTGTTTTATAATGCATTGTGATGGCTTGTCTCGTGTATTAGGGATGGCTGTGTTTTACTTGTCTCGTGTATTAGGGATAGCTGTATTTTACTTGTCTCGTGCTTTAGGGATGGCTGTTTTTTTCTGAATACTGTTTGATAATATGTTATAACTTTTAATCTCAATTTATTGGAATGACACAAATACAAACTGAAAATGGCTGAACGGGGTCTCTTGGAAGCAGCAAACACAAACAAGAGAGAAAAGTAGAAGACTCGATTTTATTGAGTCTGTTCATGAGAGGTATTATATGTCAACACCTCTTACGCCCTCCATCACCGGCTTAAGCAGCTTTTATCATTATATGTGTCTTTATGACACTACGGGTATACGTATCCTCCTACGTTCCTTTCGAACGAAACGTTTTAAAAGAAAAACAATATTTTAAAAATGATAAATCAGAAACAGCAAGACTTGTGTAGATGTTAAATATGATTTTTAAAGTTGACTTCAAAACGAGTGTGAATATTGTTCTCTTAAGTGGATGCTAAAATGAGTTAATAGCGTTGACGGATGTAACACCAATTGAAAGTGTTATGTCATCTAGATACTGAGAACATGGGTTCTGTAGAAACCACAAAACACAAACGCAATGTCACTGTTAGTCCACGCTGTACCACAAACAAAATCTAAATCTATGTTGAACCAGTGACACTCAGATGCAAAAACTGATAAGCAGGGTAAGCATAAATGAATTGTAGAAATAAATGCCGGTTTTTATATACCGATGTCATCATGTTGTATTAAACTTCAATTTCGAATAATTCTAGCACTCAAAATGCATGCATTTTGTTAGTCGATGGTAGGAGAAAATGCAAAGCTGATGCGTCATGCGAACTGATGAATCATGCGAACGGCTCAGTACTTTTTTTTTACAAATGCAACTTATCGGTTTTCATTGTTACCAGTCTGAAGTTTGTGAAATATTACATTCGACCGACTGGAATATTCTCATTGTGTATCAAGCCACGTGCAATATAGAGACGTGCAATATAGAGCACTAAATACGGTCTTACATTATCGTTATACTGTTTAGGAGAATAATTTATAAAGCAAAATATGTCAAGTGTACGAAATAAATAAATGCTATATTTATTATAGAGAAATTCTATGATGATCATCAAAGGAAACAGTTATAAAGCACTCGCGACACATTACAGTTTTGAAAATAGCGTTAACAGTATATCAAAGTTGCGAAATGCAGATTGGAAAATACAATTTTTATTTCGCATTTTGCAATTGCTTTATGCTTTCATTTGTCATGCAACATAATTTTCACGGTGGGTTTCAATATAATACCTCAATTTCAATGCTGCCGGTCGTTCAATTTAGAATGTTTAATTACGCTCACAACAGTTACATTATAATTATCTTATTTTATACAGTTTTTTATACAGAGCCCATCCCCACCCAACTCCCACCAGCGGCTCTTTTGTCACTGACCGTTCCAAGGTGGTCAACTGTTTCCTTCATTACGTGAGCCAGTGTATATTTCCTATGGTTCCGTGTCTGTTCGAGCCAAATCCAGTTGCATCCCATTCACTGTAAACACTCTGCATCAGATCTCACGATAAAACTGATGTGTTTCAACTTTTACAAAAGTGTAAACACATTCTACGTTTGCATGACGTATTCAAAATCCTGACATTTCATAAAAGCGTTCACTCCAGTAAACGAGGTACGTATAAAATCGATAAATACGGTCTGAATCGATCGTTTTGCTAAAGAAACATGGCGTTGATTTAATTATTTTTTTAATGACAGGATAAAAAAATAATCCCTGTCGCGGAGCATCAGAATGATAAAAAAAGCTGAATAATTCGTTCATAGCGTTCCCAGTCTTTGTGGTTTTAAAGTAGAATATCGCTTAAGCCGGTGCTATTAGGCGTGAGGGGTGTTGCACTTTACATTACCTCTCATGAACAGACTCAGTAAAACCGAGTCTACTACTGTTATCTCTTGTTTGTGTTTGTTGTTACCAAAGGATCCCCTTTTCAGTATTTATTTACACACGTATTGCTATTGGATGTTGAATCAATCATCCGAAAGCATGCTACCATGTATTTTTTGCAACGCATCGAGTATTGCGTGCACTAAGCATAGCAATCTCCAGTGGCTGTGATGAAATAAAAACATATCGTACATGACACTTGTAATCTCCCATTGCAGCTCGAATTCTGATTACATCTGGTTTTAGTGTCTGCTGTACGTTCGTGGTCATTATATTCTACACTTTCCTTCTGCGAAATTGGCATTTAGTTCAGTATGTGTTGCGTATATCATTTGCCATTTTGCAATTTGAATATGGATTATCAAAACTGTAGTTGCATGTAATAGTGTGTTAATACTGAGTATGTAATGGTTTCGGTTTTCAAAAAACTTAAGACCCCAGCGGCCTTTTTTTGCCACTGAACGTTTAAGAAAGTAGTCCTATTGTCAACCATTGTATGTTTGAGATGTCATACCTTGTCTTTTATTCATCTGTGTAACTATTTTGTTTGTTTCTATGTGTATTTTTGGTTGACTGTGGTCCTTGAATGCAACATTCCAGTTCGAATCTTTATATTTACTTGTATTACATATGCCCATACAAAGCGGCGTTAATGAGAATGGTCTATTACATTTCAATTAAGCAAAAAACAAAATACATATTTGAACGTTTGATACGATAATAATCTTCATCACGAACATTGCAAATTACTAATTATGCTCAATCGTTTACTATATAATATTCCCAGAGTCCATGACTTTAGACTATTGCTATGTTTGATATTGAGTACGTGCCTCATTAAAATCGCAGTGTTTTCGCTTAAAAGCGTGTTTACGTTGATTGCTCCCTTGTTTTATTACAGTCTCATTTCGCGACGCCTTGGGACCACTGGCACGTACTTGGCCATTTACAGTTAATCAATACCGAAGCGAATGTGGCAATTATATATAATGCATAGTATGTAATGTACTATGAATATAAGTACAGCCATATCGAGTGATGATGCTTATTGCAGTAATGTCGCATAGTGTTTGCTAAATATATATATATAATGATTATTACTTGAGTGAAATCGCATGGGTATAACTACAGAAATATAGCATCGTCTTTATCACAGTAATTTCGCATGGTTATTACTACAATAATATAGAATGAGTATTATCGCGTCTCACCGCTGTGTGTTCGAATCCCACTGGGAGCTCGACTTGCCAAGTGATAAGGACAGGAAGTATATAGTACATGTTCTACACAGACCCAAGAGGGCATGTGAACACTCTACAGGTTGATAGCTGTATCTTCTTTTTTTTTTATCATATTCCCTTCAAAACTTTCAAAGTTGTAGCTGAAACGCACTTTTGACTAATTGAACCTTTGACGTCCACCGACCCGGTTCTTATGCGTTACGCATCTTCTCATCATGCTGAACATTTCTATCGAAATCTCTTCAGTCATTTAAGAGTTATGACAGGCACAATTTTGCTAATATGAACTTTGACCTCCAAGTGTGACTTTGATATTTGAGGAATGGCCCTGATTCTTGCACGCGTCAAACTCTCTCATCTTGCTAAACAGTTATGTATTGTTGTATTAAAATCCATTTAGAAATTTAGGAGTTATGACTGATACACTATTGTGCTTCTAGAGTGCTACAACTATATAATTTTTAAATAATAAGGGAAACGACTCTGCTGTTTCTATTCCAATATGTCTAGTTTTCGAACTTCTCCTAGCTTTTTATAATAATAACAACCTGCCAAAGATTGGTGAAGATCAGACGACACATGTAGGAGCTAGCCTGCAAACAATGCAACATTTAGCATATCAACAATCTGGCCAAGTTTGGTAAAGATTAAAAAAAAGTTGAAGTTGCCTCAGTGTTCACAAGACGAATTATGGAGTTTTTCAATAAATAAAGAGCCATAACTTGTGTGTTACTTATTTGATCTAGATTGATTTTGATCTTGTTCGAGTTTTCTTCAATATCAACGATTTGTTTAAGTTTGGAAAATATCAAGTATAAAACGAAGATGCTAGAGTGTTCACAAGGCATTATATGACTTTTTAAAAAAAAAAAATTAAGGGCCTTAACTCTGCTGTTATTAACTTGATCTAGCAGGTTATCAAACTTTTCTGAGCTTTCATTACTACCAACAATCTGGCGAAATTGGGTAAAGGTCAAAATGCAAAATAAAGGTGCTAGAGTTTTCACAAAGCAGACTTTGGCATCTTTCAGGATAACAAAGGCCTATACGCTGGTGTTACTTGTCCGAGATTTCAAGTTCACAAGGCAAACGTTAACAGACAGACGACGGACGAACGAACGAACGACGGACGGACGACAGACACATCGCCATCACAAAACCTCTGCTAGAGCTAAACGTAAGTTGGTAAACAATAGACCGAAATATTTGTATTAACATGTGCCTAAAATTGCGTGACACCAATCAAACCAACACTCAAATAATCACCAGTTAGCTTCTATGAAATTTTGACACTGATTCCTTTTAAGATAAATGTTGTATTATCTCGATAACAAAAGTGTGTCTTACACTCTGTGCAATCGGAACATGGACGGGCACTTTTAAAATTAGCGTTTTAGCACAGACATGCTATATGTGGGATGGTAAAGAAATCAATTGACTTCATTTGGAATATATCCAATTATTTCTAAGTAAACTTCTATGTTGCCTGGCAATTTACCAAATACAAAGTTTGCTTAAATAAATAACTTTAATGTCTGAAATACCACAGACCTAATAACAAAATAGTGTTATTAGGTCTGTGGAAATACATAGCCGAAAGTGTGAAAGTGTGTACTTTAATAGATTTACATTTTACTTATTGCTTGACATAGTTTATGAATTCAATCCTTGCAGTTTCAATTACAGGATGACTGGTAACATCAACTATTTTAACCCGAGCAAAGGCAATATCGGCAATATTAATTGTATCTAATAAATCAAACAATTTCATATTTGGTCAAAACAGTGTTATTAAGAGGTTATATTGTCCGATATTGTCTCACATTGTGAATAAGAGCACCTAGTTTAAACCCCAAAGCGGCCTTTATTTGCCACTGACCGTTCCAATGCAGTAGTCCTCGTGTCAACACTTTAATGTATGTCGTGTCATATCTTGTCTTTTATTCATCTTTGTAATTATACCCCCGTTTTTGAAAAACAACAGGGTATATTAAAATCGCCTCCGTTTGTCTGTTCGTCCGTCCGTCCGTTACCACATCTCCTCCTAAACCGCTGAACGGAATTCAGCTAAACGTAGGGTATGACTTTACCATATGATGACGGCGTGCAAGAGTAAATTAGTTTTGGCTCCAGGCCCAGGAGCCGTCACTGTCATTTTCCCATATTTTGGCTCATAATGGTATATGTAATCATCTATGAAAGATAAACAACATATCAACCGATTTTATTATTTTGGAAACGTGGACATCTGCCCGGGAGCCAAGGGTGGGTGGGGCGGGGTGGTATTGGGAGATGGCTTTGGGGTATTTTTTTTAAATGTCCCAAATGGCACGGTATACATTTGTTTCCTCCTACGTCATCAGTGGGGTCTAGGGGAAGGGGCATCCAATACACTAGTAATTCAATCACAGTGTCATATTCCCATACTTTTGCACATTAATGGGTATAATATTCGTCCATGAAAGAGATACACAGCATGTCAAATGATTTATTATTTGAAACTCGGACGTCTTTCCTGACAAAAATACCCTAAACATTTTCTTTTAATTTTACAGTGTTATCATGTTTACAGAAAAGCATAAATAATACTATTTCTGAACTGAGTATCAAAGAACGATGAAAACAATTACATTTAAAATGGATACAGGGTTAAAGGTAATTGACCTGTATGAAGAGAACGTGGGTATTTGTGATGGCGCGCCGTCGAATTTGTTCTAGTTAGTGTTTGTTTTTGCGTGTAATTTTGGTTGACTTTGTTGCTTGAATGCTGCCTTTCCTGTTCAACTGGTATACCTAATTGTATTGCATAATACACTCAAAAGATATGAAAACGCAACACGGGAATTTCCGCTATATATTGTATTTACAGCACACTTAATTGCACATAATATTCCAAAGAAATCCCAAGATGTTTTTTTAAAAAACAGTTGCAGTTAACTAGAGAAAGGACACAACTGTGATGTTGTAGACGTTTTAATCACACTACACTTTGTAACAAGAACTTCATCAATGTTGAAGTTGCTCTTCGAAAAATTGAGCTAGTTCAGTACTGTATTTAACGTAAATAGTTTGCAAAATGTTGCATCCTAAGTTTGCTCACATGATTGAGCCAAACGCGTACTCTGTGAATAATGAAACATTGCAGGAATACTATTTGCTGTATTATTTGTTGTTTTAGTATTTTTTCCAAAAGGAAAGGTCTTACGTAGCCATGTACCATTCGAATTAAAGCAGCATATTGTACATACAATATATAGCGGAAATTCCCGTGTTGCGTTTTCATATCACTTGAGTGTATGTATGTACTTTGTAAGGTTTTTGGGATGACCTCGACCAAAATAGATCATGACGAGGCTAATAAAGGTTTTTTCTTCTTCTATATTTTCCGATATAGAAGAAGAAAATGGAGTCTATTTCGATTTTGACATCGGACCATTAAATTTTTTTTTAAACAAATCTGAATAATTATGTAAACGTTGAAAAAAAATGTTACGACTTGAATTATAAATAAATAAACACATTGTCATAGGAGACATATCTTTCAACATATTTATACTTTTTTCTAATTTGGTTTATAGTAAACTTATGCATTATTACTTAATTTCATAAACAAGTAATACTGAAACAAACTGGGAATCATATTTGGACAAATTTTAGGCATTCCTTAAGCTATTTTCACTGAGCACAGATTAAACATTATGCAGGCCATAGCATTAACCAGTTGACATAAAAATGAGCTATTTTGTTCTTTAAATTGGGTGACAAGCAAAAACATAACGTTGTCCAAAACTGACTTGAAAACGTTCAGTTGTTAGCACACAGGTCCGCTATATCTAAAACATGTTTTGAAACAGCCTTGCGATATGCCAGTATTGTGTAAATTATCTTCCTGAAACCATTATAAATTTATACATTAATAATGTGTTTCTAGTACAACTCTGATACATATTTAACGTTTTATTGTCAAAGCGCGTATCGACAAATAGAGGCTATCTTGAGTTTTATTTACTATTGAGTTATTAATCTCGTTTGCAAAAGAAAAATATAATGCCACGGCTTGCTTTGGCAAAACCGATTTGATGCGATGGCAAACAAACCGTCTCATAATATCACTTATGCCAACGATTTCAATACAAAATTAACACATACATGAGATTCATTTATCACATAGCTTACAGTATACCGTCACATAACGTTAGAAAGTGTGGATTAAGAAATGTTACATGGGCATGTTTTGCCATTTTCAAGTCTAAGAATTATTTATTTGTTAATGATAAACAGTAGATATGGATGTAATGAAAGATTTAAACAAAAACATATATTGTTTATCATATTAGTGGACATGTTTTATAATCCAGAAAATAGGGGTTATGGCTAGCTCTCAGTAGATTTTATTCTATTGTAAAAATAAGATTTTTTTTAAAATAGTGGAATACATATGCAGAAGTACATACTGAGCTTATTTTATAAACAATGTTAATACAACATTTTGTGTATAATATTTTACAGTGAAAATGTCAAGAAATATGTGTAATTTAAAGAATTACATGCATAAGAAGCCTGGTGACCTATATATATATATATATATTTGTTTCGAAAGAAATGGCACAGGACCTTGTAATATGCAAGGTTCGCAATGTACAAGAAGTTATTTAAGGATAGTTCTATGGTGGCCATCTTGGATGTTGCTTTGATCTTGTTTTGACAAATTTGAAAAACATTCACCTAAGGATCATCCATATGAAGTTTGTTCAAAATTAACCAAGCGGTTTCTGAGAAGAAGATTATTTTTAAAGATTTTCTCGATCTACAAATCTATGTAAAACATGTGATCTCTGGGTGAGGTCAAATGTAACTCTATGATTACCATTTGAACAGGCGTGTTGCAGGACCATAAGCTTATAGTGAATACAAAATATTAAACGTCTGGCTCTTGCAGTTTCAGAAAAAAATATTTTTTAAATTTTCCTTATACAAGTCTATGGAAAACATGTGACCCTGGGCCAAATGTGACCCCAGGGTCACCATTTGAACAACTTGGTAAATGACCATAAGCTTATAGCAAATGCAAAGTGTTAAACCTCTGGCTCTTGTAGTTTAAGATCAGATTTTTAAAGTTTTCATTATATAAGTCAATGTAAAACATGTGAACCCTGGGGTAGCGCCAAATGTGACCCCTGGGTCACCATTGAACAAACTTGGTAAATCAATATAAGCTTATGGGAAATGTAAAAAAGGTTTTCCCTATATTAAGTCTATATAAAACAAGTGACACCTGGGTCGGGGTCAAATGTGACCATAGGGTCACCATATGAACAAACTTGATAAAGAACCATAAACTTATAGCATCAGCAAAGAATTAAACCTCTGGCTCTTGTAGTTTCGAAGTTTTTTTTAAGGTTTTCCCTATATAAAAAAGTATAAAATGAGAAATTTGGAAATCGTCGAACACATTAAATACTAAAATAATTGGTTTTTTCAAGTTTATGCCTATATAAGTCTATGAAAAACATATAAAATCTCCATATACAATCTTTGGACCCCCGGGTCACGACTACGTTTGACTCCGGGAACTTCATTTGAACACGCTTAATATTCTATGTTTTGGCAATCATTTTAAAAGAAAAAATGTCGACATCTGTCCAGAGGTTCTTGAGAAGAAGATATTTTAAGGTTTTGATTATATAATAATGGAGGCTATTTTGAATGTCGCATTAACGTAATTTGTACAACATTGAAAGGCACTGACCTCAGTATTATCCATGTGAAATTTGGTCAAAATTGGCAAAGCCGTTTCGGAGGAGATGTCGTTTGAAGCAAACGTTAACGACGGACGACGGACGGACGACGGACGAATATATTCAATAGATGAAAGCTTCGCTTTCGTGAAAATATGAAGCTTTCTCACTCCTCAAAGAAATACAATATGGTATTTTCGAAAAAATACCATTACGAATTAGTGTATATGATATACGCCTTATATTCAATTTGTGTGAAAGATGACAGTTTCTTTTCTAACGACTGAAATATATGGACTCTTGATGGTATATTTTGTACCATTTATTATCATGCAAAATGACTTTAAAAATGTGGATTGACTTGAATTTGCTTTTACGGCGCATCAACAAAACAATTGTAAGATGGCGTCAACATGAATGAGCATGCCATGCCCACTCCCCCACCCACCTATTTAGTGTTAAAAATTGCTATAATGCACCAACAAATATCAGTAGTCTAGATACCTTCATATATTAAATTAAACAACATTCAAATCCCATCCGGGGACTTTATATTTGTTGATGAAACCTCCCCGATTCTTGGCGGGAAGCAATCGTAATTCCAGTCCCCAAACCTGGAAATGATCATACGGACCCAGTTAATTATCGCCCTATAGCTCTAAAGAGTTGTATATGTAAAACCATGGACCGAATGATTAATGAGAGGCTCGTTTGTTACCTGGAATCCAACAAACTGATAACAAAGTGGATTTCGGAGCCAACGAAGCACAACAGACAATCTCATTCGAGTTGAATCATTTATTAGGGAAGCTTTCGTAAAGAAAGAAATCTAGTCGCTGTGTTTTTTTGACTTGGAGAAAGCTTATGATACTGCATGGAAGTACGATATCATGAATGATCTTTATGACCTTTGTCTTAGAGGCCGATTACCAATTTGCATAGAGAATTTCTTAAATGATAGACAGATTCGTGTTCGAATGGGTTCAACCATCTCTGACATTCATCAACAGGAGATCGGTGCACCACAGGGCAGCACACTCTATGTCAACCTTTTTAATATAAAAATTAATAGTATAGTTAAATGCATCAATCCTGGTGTGGATTGCTCTCTATATGTTGACGACTTTGCTATATGTTATCGTGCACAAAACAAGAACACTATTGAGAGACAACTTCAATAATGTCTGAATAAACTTCAGACCTGGTCGGATGAAAATGGTTTGAAATGTTCTAAATCTAAAACTAATTGTATGCACTTTTGTCAACTACGTAAACATCATGAAGACCCTCATCTAACACTGGATAGGTCCAATACCAATAATGGATGAGACAAAATTCCTTGGTCTTATTTTCGACCGTAGATTAACGTGTATTCCACAATTTAGGTACTTGAAGGCCAAGTGCCTTAAAGCTCTTAATTTACTTGAAGTTGTTGCAAACACAATTTGGGAGCAGATCGTAAAGTACTTTTACAATTTTATAGATCTCTTATCAGATCCAAGCTGGACTACGGCTCAATAGTATGTGGATCGTCTCGTAGGTCATACTTGCAGATGCTCGATCCTATACATAATCAAGGATTACGACTCGCCTTATGTGCCTTTCGTACATCACCAGCCGAAAGTCTATATGTTGAAGCTAATGAACCATTACTTACTCATAGACGGGACAAATTAGCCCTTCAGTATGCCACTAAATTACAATCTTACCCTTCAAACCCAACTTTCGATACTGTTTTTAATCGTAGTTATGAACATCTTTTTGATCAAAAACCGAAGGCCATTCCGCCATTTTGTCTTCTTATTAAACCAAAATTAAGAGACACTGAAATCGACCTAAATTTGATTGCCAAATACAAAGTACCACAAATTCCACCGTGGACTTTGGATCACCAACACTTATTTTTGATCTTTGTAATAGTAACAAATCCAGTACAGACCCTAAGGTTTTCAAAGCAAATTTAATGAAATTAAATTGAAATACAATAACTTTCAACATATATGCACAGATGGTTCTAAAGACGGAGATAAGATAGCTGCAGCAGCTGTTGTTCACAAACACAGCATAAAGAGCCGCCTGCCTGACAAGGCCTCTATCTTTTCAGCTGAACTTAAGGCAAGTGAGCAATGGAATTTGCCTTAAACTATATTCATCAATCTGACGATGACCATTTTGCAATATTTGCTGATTCCCTGCCATCTCGTCAAGCCCTGGGTAATATGAAACGTGATAACCCAGTTGTGCCTCAACTTTTAGAAAGTACAAATTTCTTATATTTGATAATATTAATATGTTCTGCTGGCTTCCAAGCCATGTAGGAATACGTGGTAATGATAGAGCTGATAGTGCTGCTAAAGCAGCCTTAGGTTTACATATATCTAATGTCATATTACCTTATATTGATTTAAAAAGATATATTCGTAACTCTTGGCAAGACGCTTGGGATTTGTTAGTTAACAATAAACTCCATTCAGTTAAACAGTTACTCGGAGAATGACGTTCTTCTAGTAGACCCATTCGTCGAGAAGAAGTTGTCCTAGCCCGTTGCAGGATAGGGCATACGCGTTATACTGATTCATATTTATTACAAGGTGAGCAATTACCAGAAGTATGTACTGCTTCGCACCGTTAGACTTTAATCCTACGCGTCAAAGGTACTACAATGTTAATACTATGAAAGATTGATTTGATACTATAGATTTTAGTCTTGTTTTAGATTTACTGAAAGAAATTAGACTATATAAATCGTTATAATATGTTCTTATTTATATTTACTTGTGTATATACCCGTTGACGGGCATTTGTTGATTTACATATATAGTTTATATTACTACCATATAATCCCTTATTTGTAAATAGTTTATCTTTATATATTTACATTAATTTTTAATTACTGCTCCATTTGTTCATCTTTCATCAGTTTTTGGGCACAATATGACCTATTTATGGTCGACGTGCCTTAAAACACCATTTATCCATTCATTCATTCTCATTAGAATCAATTTAATTGTCTGATGTCACACTGAAGACAACATATACTCGTATTGGAATATAATGAAAAGTGCATTAACACATTAAAACAAAAGTTGATGTTTTTCCGAGTTAAAGTTGTTAATGTTACTTTGTCACATAACACAGAATTATTGAAATACGTGAATTTCTTTCAGAGGCCACACGTTGAAATAGCTAGGTAATTAACATTACGCCAGTACTTAGATATCTCAGCCTGGCGTCATGTAAATTGCAATTTATTTGGTAGTAATTTAACGATCTCCGTTATTTTCCTTCAAATATATTGGTACTTGTCCACCATTTAAACCTTTCATAGGCTGTGGTAGGAAACCTTGACGGTATAAATTGACACCTCAACCCTCAGATGGAAGTTGTTTCTCATTTAGTGCTCTATATATTATGTCTCCGTAACATACAAATGTAGTTTCAAAAAAAAAAATCTTTAGAAAAATATAAATTAATGTTAAAAATGTATCAGTAGCAATATTATGTGCATTAAAGATACGTATTGTGTAGGGAAGGGACGTATCTAATGTTGTAAGAACATGTGGTTGGACCCATTTGTACATTTGGCAATAAAATATGTTTATGGAAGCTGCCAATTTGGTTATGTTGTGTGTGTTATTTGTTAGTGATGAGGGGATGCGATGGCACAGTAGATAGCATGTAAAACTCTGAATCTAGAGATAGAGTGTTCGAGCCTTACTGGCACCACTGAGTAACATCGCTGGATATTTAGGCAAGACCTTCCCCATAGCCTCGTCCGTTGGATGGGGACGTTAACCGGGAGGTCCATTGTATTTGAGTCTATCCTCAGCGCACGGTTCTTCATCTTTCATCAGTTTTTGCGCACAATATGACCTATTCATGTGTCGACGTGCCGTGAAACGCCATTAATTCATTCATTCATTCCGTGGCGGCTCAAAATAACCTAAATACTAATAAACAACAATTCGCTTGATAGAGGTAATGCAATACTCCCACACCCAAAGCATTGTCTTGAACGGTATTCAAATTTACATAATTTAAATAGAATGAATGAATGAATGGTGTTTTACGGCACGTCGACACATAAATAGGTCATATTGTGCACAGAAACCGGCGAAAGATGAAGAAATGCGTATTAGTTAAAATTTAATGTTAATATATAGAGATAAAACTATTAAAAAATAAGCAATGACATGGTAGTAATATAAACTACACTCAAGTGATATGAAAACGCAACACGGGAATTTTCGCTATATATTGTATGTACAATATGCTGCTTTTAATTGAATGGTACATGGCTACGTAAGACCTTTCCTTTTGGAAAAAATACTAAAACAACAAATAATACAGCAAATAGTATTCCTTCAATGTTTCATTATTCACAGAGTACGCGTTTGGCTCAATCATGTGAGCAAACTTAGGATGCAACATTTTGCAAACTATTTACTTTAAATACAGTACTGAACTAGCTCAATTTTTCAAAGAGCTACTTCAACATTGATGAAGTTCTTGTTACAAAGTGTAGTGTGATTAAAACGTCTACAACATCACAGTTGTGTCCTTTTTCTAGTTAACTGCAACTTTCTTTTTAAAAAAACATCTTGGAATTTCTTTGGAATATTATGTGCAATTAAGTGTGCAGTATATACAATATATAGCGGAAATTCCCGTGTTGCGTTTTCATATCACTTGAGTGTATATCTGTAAATCAATAAATGCCCGCCAACGGGTATATAAACAAGTACATATATATAAGAACATATTATAATGATTTATATAGTCCGATTTATTTAGGAAATCTAAAACAAGACTAAAATATATAGCATCAAATAACTCTTTCATAGTATTAACACTGTAGTACCTTTGACGCATAGGATCAAAGTCTGCACATTCCAACATGATGTTTTTGACCGTTAACGGTGCAAAGCAGGGTATACATTCTGTTAATTGCTCAGCTTGTAATACATATGAATGAGTATAAAGTGTATGCCCTATCCTGCACCGGGCTAGGACAACATCTTCTAGAGAAGAACGACATTCTCCAAGTAACAGTTTAACTGAGTGGGGAATATGACAAATCCCAAGCGGCTTGCCAAGAGTTACGAATATATGTGTTAATACAACTTTTAAAATCAGTATAAGGTAATTTGGCATTAGATATGTGTAAACATAATGCTACTTTAGCAGCACTATCAGCTCTATCATTACCACCTATTCCTAAAATTAATAAAATTTGCTTTACAAGACAGTAGGGTTTGTACTGGATTTGTTACTATTACAAAGATCAAAAATCAAAGTCCACGGTTGAATTTGTGGTACTTTGTACTTGGCAATCAAATTTAGGTCGATTTCAGTGTCTCTTAATTTTGGTTTAATACGAAGACCAAATGGTCGAATGGCCTTCAGTTTTCGATAAAACAGAGGTTCATAACTAGGATAAAAAACATTATCGAAAGTTGGGTTTGAAGGGTTAGATTTTAATTTAATGGCATACTGAAGGGCTAAATTGTCCCGTCTATGAGACAATTATGATTCATTAGCTTCAACATATACTTTCGGCTGGTGATGTACGAAAGGCACCTTACATGAGTCGTTATCCTTGATTATGTATAGGATCGAGCATCTGCAAGTATGATTTGCGAGTCGATCTATATACTATTGAGCCGTAGTCCAGCATGGATCTGATAAGAGATATATAAAGATGTAAAAGTGCTTTACGATCTGATTTACGGTCGAAAAAATACCAAGGAATTTTGTTTCATCCACTACTGATATTGGTGACCCATCCAATGTTAGATGAGGGTCTTCATGATGTTTACGTATTGACAAAAGTGCATACAATTAGTTTTAGATTTAGAAAATTTTAAACCATTTTCATCCGACCAGGTCTGAAGTTTATTCAGACATTGTTGAAGTTGTCTCTCAATAGTGTTCATGTTTTTGCGCGATTACATATAACAAAGTCGTCAACATATAGAGAGCAATCCACAACAGGACCGATGCATTTAACTATACTGTTAATTTTTATATTAAAAAGGGTGAAATAGAGTGTGCTGCCCTATGGCGCACCCATCTCCTGTTCATGAATATCAGAGAGTGTTGAACCCATTCGGACACGAAACTGTCTATCATCTAAGAAATTCTCTATATAAATTGGTAATCGGCCTCTAAGACAAAGGTCATAAACAGATCATTCTTGGTACCATACTTCGATGTAGTATCAAAAATACAGCGACCAGATGTTCTTTCTTTACGAAAGCTTACCTAATAAATAATTCCAATCGAATCAGATTGTCTGTTGTGCCTCGTTGGCGCCGGGAACCACTTTGATACTTTGTTATCAACTTGTTGGATTCCAGGTACCAAACGAGTCTCTCATTAATTCATTCGTTCCATGGTTTTTCATATACAACTCGTTAAAGCAATAGGGCGATAATTTATTGGGTCCGAATGATCCTTTCCAGGTTTGGGGACTGGAATAACGACTGCTAATTTAAATAGACGAAGCAATAATATCATTATCTACAATAAAGCTGATACAGCAAGAATGAGAAAATGGTCCGATAGAAATCACAGTACCCAAACGCAATGGCGCCACAAATCCGCACTGTACCACAAGCAAAGAGCAAATTAACTATACAATGAAAAAGACAATACACTACAGAACGAGTGGTGAAGACAGGGTTACCGGCTTGGAACGGTCAGTGGGCAATATGGCCCACCGGTAAGCAAGACAGTGTAAATAAAAGTACATCCCATCGAAAGGAAATCGCTGACATTAAAGTTATGGATTGTAATATAATTTATTTAAAAATAAGTGGTTTGCATATAATAAACAAAACAAAAAACCACACCATTTTATTCATTCATTATTTATTTAAAATGTTATTTAGATGACTTCTAAATATTTTTCTATGTTGATCAGAACATGTATTCTATTACCCAACGTGCATCACGTAACAGCTGTAACGAAGGAAGCTAATCGCGGCATATCGTGACAGACGTAAAATAAATGCATTTTGAGTCATTATCCGGCAGCATGCTGAAAGGTACGTCATGCAACTCACCGAGCATTGCATGCGCAACCATCGTAAATTAACGATTTCGACGTTAATATTGTAGTTTTGAATTCTGCATTGCAGCATGATCATCTTTTAATATTTTTTCCCTGTTTAGAAATTGCGAAATGTTTCCTTTGTGTATTGCTTATATCATTTGTTTGAAAATTATGCAGTAATAGTCTGCTCATGCTCAGTATGTTAAGGTTAAAATGCATGTTTTATACAACACACCATTGACGTGTTCATGCGTTTTCAGTTTGTTTCAATTAAGGAAATGTCCAAAAACAAGTAAGAACATTTAACATGGTTATAGTCTTCATTACCAGTGCTATACGTTATTACAGATAAAACCAAATTGCATTATAATATACCCAGATATCAAGCTGATCTTACCTCATTTACATATTTCCTTATACTTTTCGTCCACACGTGTGGATCTCACTTGACACCGGCGTTCCGGTTCATAGTTATAATCATTAAATTAGACTTTTTTTTTTTTCTCTAAGACACAGTTATTACGGTTTGTGATACAATTCTAAAATAATAAAGATTCTTTTGATGGAGTAGACATTTGCATTAAAATGCCCAATCAAGTAGATGTTTTTAGGTTGAAATATTGAAAATATTGATTATTGTACCTTAATAATAGTGAAAAACAATTAAAATCAAATCGAACGGTAATCATGTCTTGCAACTTATCATATAAGAACCCCTTTGGTTCGTTTTGAAATACTTTCCCTTCAGGCAATTACACATTGCAATCTCGCATGCATGAAATTTGCAGAGTTAAACTTAATATTTCATTAAAAACACGCAGTTTGCATGCTCCTCGTCATACAATAAAGTTGATATTTCTACAGATGATAAATAGCCGCGATAAGTGCATGTTAACGTTGTTCTACTGTCAGAAGCTTTTATCTTATTCCCAGGTGATTAACAAGCAGTATAGTCACGATATAATAACATATTTATATAGTCACGATATAATAACATATTTATAACGACCACTGGCGTCATTTCTTTCTGAAACGGTAACACTTTCAAACAATAGCTTTTCAAAATATACATCGCCATAATGTTTAAAGCAAAAGGAAAAATGATGAATAATTGATTAGACAATACAAGCAAATACATTCTGCATTCTCATGAGAATTAAGTCAATTGTTTAATGGCACATTGGCAATGCAGGATCTACTAGAGTAATGTAAAATGTATTCACAAATAACAAAATTTGTTTTGTTCCCAAAGCTTATTACTTCATGCAAAAACATAGAAATAGAAACTCGCGATATTTTTTAAGATGAAGATCAAGCTCGTGTTAAACGTTCATATTATGAGAAGTTAAAGTATCTCTATCTATTCCCGTATTCCCTTAATTCCCAAAATAAATTCTGTCAGAGAAAATGAACAGTCTGGCAAAATAAAAAGGAAAGCGTAGTTAGCTGACCTTTAGGCAATTGAAATCGCCTTAAAAAATATTCAGAAATCTGATGATGACCATTTCGTAATATTTTCTGATTCTTTTTCATCTTCACATGCTCTGGGTAATTTGAAAGAAGATGACCCAGTTGTGCTTCAACTGTTAGAAAAGTACAGTTCTCTTGGCAATGAAGAATCCACCAGTTCCATCTAAAAAGCCGATCAAAGTTCCTATTGAAGATGGAACAAGGTTCACATGTATTCATAAAAGGCAATTGCCTCGCCTGATTACTATTGAAATAGAGTTATTTCAATGTCGTATTTGAAGGTAGATAGTTCCCGCTCTGTAGCCCACCCCCATAAGATTTTTTCCTGGAATAATCCTCAGTTGATATACTCAGTGCATTTATGGTCAGGTCTACAAAAAGGTATCAGTGTAGGCTTTGTGTTTAGCTGATGCCTACGTTTTGTTTTTTTCTGTCAGAAAAAGTACCAGATGTTTTTTCAAAGGTTTTGAATATTAGTGCCAAATGTATGTCATGCCTGGCACTGCTTAGCTCTGTCATATATAAGGGGCTTTTCAAGTTTTGACTATGTGTGGAATGGACAGTTTTTCAGGGCTCCTTCTATTAGTAAATGTCTGTAATTGTTATTTTTGGTCACCCCTACTATGAATATGTTTAAGTCTATTTCTTAACTGTTACCTTGTTTTGAACTAACTACACCTACCGTAAAAACTTCATTTGTCTCTCTTAACCTTTTCCATATATATATATATATATATATATATAAATTTGAATAGCTCTTTGACAGTAAAATAGGGTTTTCTTTTCATCTTTATCAATTTGGTTTACCAGTATTTTTAGATAGAAATTGAATGTACAAAAGCAAGATTGGTAACATAGAAATACATAAACATATTCTAAACTCATATTTGACAAGTACAAAAAGTTGTGTTTAAGTCCAAACAAACAGTTAAACTTTAAAAAGCAATCACAAAAGATCTGACATACATGAAAGAAAAATGAAAATTGCCTACATAACTACCCATCTGAAAAATTTAAGATCGGGTATGGGCAACATAAGATATTTTTAAGCGTGGCCTAATTATTCTCAATAAGGTTCACCCCCTTACCCTTCTCCTCATCCCACCCCCAGATCTTGTAATCAATATCAATGTTCCTTCTCGTCTTTTCCTTAATTTGCCTCGAAAAAACGAGGAACAAAATAACACCGGGCGAAATAACGACGAGTGAAAAAACGCCGGGCGAACAAATATCTTACGGTAAGTGCCTTAATATAGCGTCTTACAATTGTCACATATTTGGCCGGATTGCCTTGATGGTGGCTGATATTTGCTACCTCGCTTTTTCCTTATTTGGCCTAGCGTTTTTTTTATATTTTCGATTGGCGCCCTTTCACCTGCGTTATTTGGCGTCTTTATGTCGTTTCGCTTGGCGCCTTTTCTCTCACGCTTTTTCGTGTGGCGTCTTTTCGCTTGGCGTCGTTTCACTCGGCGTTTTCTAGTCTTGTCGTATGGCGTCATTTTGTCCGCGTTATTTCGCGTAGTGTCCTTTCGCTTTTCGCCTTTCCTCGTGGCTTTTCTTCCGCCCGGAGTTATTTCGCGGTGAAATAACAAAAATACGAAAGAGCACATATGAGCGAAGTTGAATATAATCATGGCAATCTCTTCAAATATATGGGAATAGTACAAGGAAACGTACAAGATATTTCAATATAAATTCAATAGCGTCGAAACTCATATAATATTCATGTGATTATTAAGCTTGAACGACGAGATGCACATAATGGCAACGTTCTCGATCATTTGGCAAAGGTTCAAGACAACCCGTCACAAACTGTGGTAGCGCAACTTACTTATATTATTTTCTGCAAAAAGATAAATGAGTGAGTTTTATTGAAACAAATGATATTTATGCTCTTTGGCCTTCCACCCTGAACTTGACATTTGACATTTTTTAGCGTTTCTATAATTGCGTGATGTAATTACAGCGCTGGCCATATAGTTCTCATTTTTAATTTGGATTTCTGTATTTAATAACGGGTTAAGCTTGTATGCAAGGAAGCTTGTATGTAAGGATAATAGATTTAATTTAATTAATTCAATTTAATTAAACTCAGATATCTTAACTCCTATGCAAATAAGTTTGCGTATTTTCTTGGTTTGTAGGGTTATGTAAGGTTATGTTTCAATTGGTAATCTTACACGACACCACAACATATAGTGGGTGCCAGGTTTGTTATGAATTATATATATATATATATTTTAAAAAAATGGTCGAAACTAGTTTGGAAGTTAAACGTAATCTGATAGTTACCTTCCCCAACAGTGCCGTTAATCATTTGTGAACCATCTTCTATCTCTATCACGATATTCCCGGAACCGGAACCAGACGTCAGATCTTCGTCATCGCTTGTGACGTATTGTGACGTCACATTTTCTGCTCCATCTTCTTCCGTATCCGATAAATATTGAACCGGAGCGACAAGTTCGCCTTTACCAAAGGAGATTTCATCAGAAGCGCTATGTCTGTTTTCATTCCATGGTATAATTGTATCGTTTTTGCCATCATGTTCAAGTCTAGCTTCTCTTGTATCTTCGCCATACTTCTCAGAACTAGGCTTGACCTGCTTTGCAAGAGCTTCATCAAAGGTTGTTTCGTCTAAGTCGATGATATCGCCATTATCAAAGTGTGATTGCAATTCCTCCGCAAGCACATGATCTGAAATGTAAAATAATTGTTAGCGGATATTGATCACAATTATTTCGGTAAATTGAAGCATTATATAATGATGTCTACAATACGTGGATGTAATGATAGACTAATAGAGGGTGATAGGGAAAAGACATTGGATCCATATCACTTTAATAATTCGAAGTCATAACATTTCAAAATCATGGTCAAGTTTTCTGAGATGGAAATGCACGGTTATGTTTTAGATACATCATTGTAAGATACAATGCATATATCAACAGAAAGAGTATACTTAACAATACTGTAAGTTTATAAAAGGGCGTTGATTTAAGTAAATAAAGAAAATGGCAGAAATCCTTGGCGGTCTCATTGACATATATGGGCAATCTTATTCCACGATTTTCGCACCGCGTTGTTTAATTTGGGGATTTAAAAAAAGAAGACATTTTCGCATAGATACATAGCTCTTACTCTATGTCCGATTACTAGACATAGAGTTAGATATGCTTGTGTTTGCTCTTACGAACAGACTCAATAAAACCGAGTCTGCTACTTTTCCCTCTTGTTTGTGTTTGTTGCTTCCAAGGGATCACCTTTCCAGTATTTATTGACATTCACACTAGTGTTTGTTTAGTGTTTTGTGGTGGCCGTAAAAAGTCGCCCGACTACAAATCAGTAGTGTTATTATTTACTGGTACTGTGGGATCCTCAAGACCATTCTGTGTTTCTTCCAAGGGATCACCTTTTCAGTATTTATTGACATTCACACTAGCGTTTGTTTAGTGTTTTGTGGCGGCCGTAAAAAATCGCCCGACTACAAATCAGTAGTGTTATTATTTACTGGTCCTGTGGGATCATCAAGCCCATTTATATTCTGTGTTGCTTTAAAGTAGAATATCGCTTCAGCCGGTGCAAGGATAATAATTATAATTACCTCTCATGAACAGACTCAATAAAACTGAGTCTGCTACTTTTCTCTCATGTTTGAGTTTGTTGTTTCCAAGGGATCACCTTTTCAGTATTTATATTGTTACAAGTGTTTTATTATTATTATTACTTTATTTTACTGTTGGGAAACGTTGTATTTGCTAGAAATGAGCTTACCGAACAAACGATGCAAGGTTGCGTTTCTTAACACTTTTTGTGAAGGTAGACAGGCCCCTGTCTTTTTTTTCTGAAAAGGCAAGTCGGGACAACCGCAGTCCACCATCACGGAAAGCATTAATTAACCAAACACCGAACAGTTTAATAAGCATATAGATTGTCAAATTTATTTCATCTGCGAATAAAATATTTAAAGAACATGGAAATGAAATTATGCAAGTTTTCTCTGCTAGTTTTAGTACATAGGTGCTTGCTAAATTAGCAATGAATTTTGCTCAACAATAAGGAATTTGCTTAAATCATTTTTTTTTTTTTTTTGAGAAATGTTTTGTAGAAAATATCGCGTAACGCCACTAGTGTTTAAGGAGGCTAGATTTCCGTATGTCCCTTGAAAGCCATGGTTCATCAAACATCGTATAAAACAATATCGTAAATAAACGCTTTACCTTTACGGTAGGGTCCGTTGCCATATGACCTGTAACCACCGACGGATCCGCTCACCAAACTAGTTCCTATAACAACGGTTACATAAATAAAACAAAGAATCTTAAATCCAAGATTTAACACCATTTTTTTTTATATGTAATAGAAGTACGTTAACTAAAAGTTATTTAACAAGAAGAAAGTACTGCCTTTTTTGTCGTTACACAGTCAAAGAGGCGACTTAACTGAACCTCTTTGTTCCACTTCCGCACTTGCCGGACTAGAACACAGCACACATTATATCGCCAAACAATGTATTTCTTAAAGTGGCATGTCTGACAATTTAATCCGCTGTTTAACTGAATCAATAGTTAACCGTTTGAATGTCCCAACTAGTTGAAGTAAACAATTCAAGCAGCTGTATGCGGGTATTTCCAAACTAAGTAGCAACTTTTTTTTATGCCGCTACCTTCATTCCGCCATTCCAGAAATGCCTCACCTCTACCCTTAAACCAGTTCTAGACGTAATTGCATCCAATACGCGATTTATCATCTATCTAATTCTGCTCTTTTAGTCGACTTGCTTTATATGATCAGCCGGTATCGATTCTGTCTGCACAGAACACAGTTTACTCCCTTTAATTCCAAGAGTAGATCTTGAAGAATCAGGAAAGGGCAGTGTTGATGTGTGGTTTTTGCTTTATTCAAAATTAGCTTTTATATATGTCAGGTTTTCGTTTTTACATTTAAGTTTTGTTTCTTCAAGCCACATCACGTTATATCTATAACGACGATTTGTATTACGTTAGTCACCTTCTTACGTTTCCCGACATAAGCAACTTCTTAGTTTAAGCAGAGACGTAATAAATACGTCTAGGATCTCTGGTTTAAGCGAAGATTAGTGATGGTTTTACATTAAGTATTGCTTTACTTATTATCCGCGTTGCTTTGACAAAACTGGCATACTAGACTTGAAAACTCTAGTCGTGCACTATTTTATAGAAATATCTATAAATTAGGGCTTCGGCCATTCTCAGACAAAATACATATTTTAAGTATGTTAAGTATTTAAAGGTCAGAGTATCGTCTCATAGATTAGAGGATGAAGCTGACAGGTGGTTAATACCAACTAGTACCCTTTTTCACGAAAGAAAGTGTAAGATATGTTATATTCTAGAAGATGAATATCATTTCATTCTAGCATGCAAGGAATATATATAAGGAACTAAGGTCGATATATTACTGGAAAATACCAAATATGTTAAAACTCGCTGAATTGTTAAAAAGTCAAAACATGTCAGTTTTAAACAAATTGGGTATATCCATCGATAATGTTAGTATATAGTGTTTGTCTTTACTATAAACTCTTTTTCTCAACATCAAACTATTCAGAAAAGGATACAAACAATTGGTACTGTAACGTAGTTGATGTTTAGTGATTGATCCCGCAACAGCCGGCCACTATGCTTTATATATCTCTTTTTCGATGACTGGACACCTTCTAAAACTCTGAAAAAGGAGGTAGGTGCATGAACATTTGTCCTTTTTGCTTTGTCTGCAAGTGTTATGGTTATTCAGGAGAGTGCTGGTGACATTCCGGGGTGTTTCTAATCATTGAGTATGTCTCTACAAAACATTTAAATGTATCGTTTTCTAATTTACTTAAAATTAACTTTATTGTTAGATATTTACTTTTGGCGGCATGTGCTTTAATCATGTGTATTCCAGTCTTCCCCGCTCATTATGTTATATATTGTCCTGTTCATTGACTATTTGATTTGTTTTTTTGATCTAATTAATTTACAATGTAGACAAACAGGGCCATTAAATATGGGTGCTATGGTTTCCATAGGACCGTTTTACTCATTTAACCATTAACCCGCTACATATATATAATGGACTGTTTTTTCTTTGAATTAAGACCTTTCCATTTATGTGACAAAGGGGTGTTTTGGAGAAAATGACTGATCAGTTACTCTCAGGCTGATCTGGGTTTGCAATGGACGCAAAGGCTACTATTATTGTGCTTAGCGGGTTAAGGGTTGTCAACATTTTATAAATTTAGTTTCTTGGACACGTTTACATTACCCCTCGGATCCGCGCTCGCATTCCAAACTGCTTATTTTACCATGTTTCCGACATCAGCATGCCGTAGATCGTTACGAGCGGCGTGCCGATACAAACAACCTTTATAATCGTTGCTGCGATGAGATCGAACCGTCGCAGAGAAATGTATGCTTGTGCTTCATCTGGGTTTTCGATCAATAAATAATTGAGCTTCGGCTATATTTCTATTCTCAATTAATATTTCAGTGACAAGTTCCGTTATATCTCTAACGGCTATTCTATTTTCTATTTTTATTGGTATAACTAGTTTACCAAAGAGCTCCAGGTTATCACGTATGAATTAAATAATAATTGGACTAACGCCTCAAACACTATTGTGTCGCCTAACAGTATTGATATTGCTTTGTACTTGTAAAATATAAAATAAATGAAAATAAGCATTTCGCATTACTTGATTTTAGAGAGAAATATACCAGTTCGGAAACAACAATAGAGTGTTGCATTGTGAAGAACTGCAAACAAAGAATCAGGCTACCACCAAACATCAAGAGAGGTTATGACCCTATCATTTTGCAACACACTGCATGTTCAGTGATTGGCGCATTTACAGTTCACTTAAAATTCTGTAAGAGAATTCTTAACGTTAAAAATAATACTTGTTCAGCGGGGTGTATGGTGAATTGGGTAGATACACATTGTATATATCACGTTATGTAAGAATTATTAAGTATTGAAATACATGACTTAATACTGATAATGTTATATCGAAAACTATGTATAAAACATAATACGAGACTGTATTTTTGGTCGAAAAAAATGGTTGTCGAATGTAAAACAAATGTTAGGCGAGTATGGTTTTCAATATGTATGGGAAAATCCTAGCTTACTTATAAGTGATAAAAAGTTAATTGTCTCATTTAAACAACGCTTATTTGATACTTTTATGCAGAAATGGTTCTCAGATAAAGAAAATAGTAAGGTTCTAAATTTATACGCTATTAGTAAAGCATCGTTTGGATATGAACACTTCCACGTGAATTAACAACATTAATTTGTAAGATGGACTTATCTTTGCATTCGCCCCTTGTGGTTCCCGGGGGCCCCGTTTGGTCACGGGACAAAGCATAGGGCCACTGCAGATCCATTTGGAGGGTAGGCAGAGGGGTAGAATCCCCCCAAATTCATGTTCATTTTATCATTTTTTGTTCATGTTCATTAAAGGTCTTCATCATGATCCCTGCATTGTTTCAGGTGCCATCTCGCTCACATCAAAAGAGCAGTAGCAGAAAAACAATGTGGCTTCAGCGTAAATGGAGTTTCTACGATAGAATTTGCAGCAACTCTGCAGTTCAGGGTGAGAAGGTTCCAGGCCCATTTTCCATATTTTATCTCGATGCACATGGAGGATGAGCCTGGCATGTCAAGCCTGTTAGGCGCCATATAACCTTTCATGTGTTGGTGCGCCTTAAAACCCAATTCAATTCAATTATCTTTGCATTCATTAAGAATGCAAACTGGGCGTTATGTTACAAACAGAGTTCCTAGGGAGGAACAGTATTGTATATTTTGTAATACTAATGATAAATTATAGAAGACGAATATCATTTTATAATAAAATGTCCGTTTCACACGGATTTACGAAAAGGATATGTTAAAAAATAGTATTACAAAAGGCCAAGTAAGTTTAAGTTCATTGAATTATTACAATCTGTGAATGGACAAACTCTTTTTGATTTGGAGAAATATATAAAATGTGCACTAAAGTTACGTATATCTGTTCATAGTTCATCCTCTAATTACAATAGTATTGATTTATTTTGTTAATTAGTATTTGTTTTGTGTGGGGTCTTGAGTATGCGCGTGCGTATGCGCGTGCGTGCGTGCGTGCGCTCGTGTGTGTGCGTGTGTGCGTGTGTTATTATCACGTGATCATTAACATGTTTATATATCTATGTTCATTTGAATGATGACTCTGTATAAGTCAATAAAGTATATGTTCTGTTCTGTTCTGTTTCATGAACCTCCCGATTGTGGACCCTATACTGACGTCAGCCTAAATCTGGAAAAGTAAGTTAATATTGAATGTTTGTCTTAAATATTGTCTTGTGCCAACAACGTGTTATTATCTTGTTGTTCTACCAAGTCACCGAGTACTTTCTTGTTGTATGTTTATATTCATATACACGTGATCATCTTTGTGTTACTTATATTGCCTATTAATGATGCCTAGTATATTACAGGATATAGCCTGGCGGGGGTTTCACTGTACATACCATTTATAATGTTCAAAGACTGGCTAGTGGAGCGCTATGGTCTAGTGGTAGAGCGTTCGACCCATGATCCAAAAGTCGGGGGTTCGATTCCCGCCATTGCCATATGCACTCTGTTCCTGAGCAAGACACTTTATCTGCATTGCTTAGTACTGGTTCTACCCAGGAAGACATCGAGAGTTCATATGAGTTTCAAATAAGTTCATAGAGCTTTCGTTACAATCGATGTAAAATAAATAAGTTTAAATTAAAGGCTGGCAAAGCGTTTATGTAATTTTAAATATGCAAAGTATGTCGAAGTGTTTATAATATACAAAACATGTTGAAGTGTCAATGCACTGTTAATATGCAAATTATGTCAAAATGTTCATGCAAAGTATGTCAAGGTGTTTATGTACTTATAATGCTCAAAATACGTCAAAGTATATATATCTACGTTTGATATGCAAAGCGTTTATGTTTGCATTAATTCAGTCTAATATACTAACAATTATCAGCAGTTCAGGTCATCCCATAAGTAACTTTAGCAGTTTTGTTTCGGTTTAAACTTATTTTATTTCAAAATGTTTGAAATGTGTTATGATACAAACTATTGCTAATAGGATCGAAATGACCAATGAAACTGGAGCATCATAGTGTTATCTTGGTAATAAAATAGAAAACGTACTGTGTTATAATAGAGAAGGCTTATAACAATGACTGAAATACGTTTTACTTGTTAACTTATGCGGCAAAATAGACTCCAAGACGGTAGCCCTATTGACAGCCCTTTTATGTCTGTGATGTAATGTCTTGCCCTTCATTCATATTTGTAATTGTTGTTTGCTTCTGTGCGTGAAGACTTTGGTCCTTGAATGCTACATTTCCCATTACGTGGGCCGAGTATTAATTTTCATACCCCATCTAACCCGTTCTCTAAGACGAGAAAACGGGGTTGGCTGGGGTATGAAATAAAACCTTAATTTCGGCTTAAGAGTTTATATATTGTAAAATTAAACCCTTTCATATCATAGGTAATTTCAAACAGATTATCGCATTCTTTCAGTTAAAGGTGTTTTATTGTCGAATAACCGTTATAAAAAAATCCCACCGATATGTTTTCCTATCGCTTAATGTAATTAAGGCGGGAACACGTACTGCTATTCGACTTAATTGTTTCGACTTGTATATCTACTTTTAAGCTTCGGTTCAAGTATATGAACTCATTGTTCTTTTACTTTTATTATCCTTCTCTTTATTTTTCTGCCGTTGCTTCTTTTATTTCGTATCAATGTGTTGTTGTTTTTTTCAAATTTTGTTTAGATACCTAACAATGTACTTAACGTTATGTGGTCACAATTAAATATAATTATATTGGTTGCTTATAATTGTAAATGCATTTGATTCATTTTATTCTCTCTTAAGGACTATCGGTCAGCCATCTTTGATCCAAAAATCCAAAATCGATGAGATATGGTCAAGTGAATTTTTCAACGGCATTGAGATTGGTGTACTTCGAATTTTGGATGATGTGATAACATGGCTTATTTTATTCAGAAATGATGTCTCGTCTGCACTCGCTGGATAAATGGACTATTTTATAGACCAGTTTATTTCACATAAAAAACAAAACAACTTTAAGTAAAACTGCACCAAACTTTTCCAATATAAAGCGCACAATTTCTGCCATATAAGTATCCTTTCTAATATTATATTCACATCAAAAATGTTGAATTACTGTTATGTACTATATGGTTGACATTGCTCGTGCCTAAAATGCGTACATCGTTGAAAAATTCATTTGACCATATCTCATCGATTTTGGATTTTTTGGATCAAAGATGGCTGACCGATAGTCCTTAAATGTCTTAGGCCATCCTTTTTTGTAGTATAATCAACTAAGAATTTTAACTCTTAGGATCATATAAAAAATGTCCTTATAGCCCAAAAAATAAAAAGAAATTTAAATCCGCTACTTGTATATAAAATATAATTATCATTTGCACGACGTCGATACATGTTACTACATGCTTCACCTTATAGGGAAACGAGGTAAATCTGAATTGAATAGTTGCACAGATAATTGACCAATACAGGTAGAGTGCATTAATTAACATGTTCAAACTTTTCTACGTCATTAAATATAAACGTATTCTCGTTTTCCCACAGATATCGCAGAGTGCGAATTGTAAGAATCTATTATTGTGTTTTGATTTCGATTTAACGAAGATTTTTCAAAATAACATGAACGTGTTCATGTCACTAAACATAGCCAAGAAACGGATAAAGTAAACAATCGATTATCAACTTTCCTGTAAAAGTAAGCCAGATTTCAATTAGGAAATATCGACATGTGTGATTTGCTGATTTATCTAGGTTTTTTATGTATTTTTTTAATGTATAATTGCCAAGTTTAGAACTGTCAGCGTTATCATTATTACTAGTGATATACCGCAGTTCTCCGCTGATATTGACAGTTATAAGACCCGATATCAGGGACATTTCAAATAAAATGTTAATGTGAAAACACTAATTGGAAAAAATAAGCCACCTTGTACCAATGAAACATAAGTGTGTAAGCAATCCGTACACAGCTGTAGGAGGTTGTAGCTGTTGGCATGCCACAAGTGGTGTCTTGTGTAGGCCATGAGCATAGTCAATAACGGAATAGACAATAATGTGCAAACATGTAGAGTCCAAATCCTGTTGCCTGGTGTGCATCTGGGCATGATATTAAAAAAACTGAAAAAGTTCAAAATTGTAGCAGAGATTAGGCGACAAGAAAATTATAAAGGGCAAACGGACATGTAAAAGGACGAACGGACGGACGGAATGACCAAACAACAATACGACTTCCGGCAACGTTCATGGGGGAGACATAACACACGAAGTAAAATACTGTTATCATCCCCGGTAAACATAGTAAATCGGATTGTGTTATACAGTATTTCCTTCCATTATGGGAGAACCTCTTCCCTTGAGCTAAGTGTTTACTAGATTTACTGCATAACTCGAACCCCAGCCGTAGTCTGATAACCATTTAAAACGATGCCAAGCGCACTTGCATTATTTTTCGTTTTCCTAGCCTGTGAAGCTTCTGGGAGTGGAACAACTTAACAAGACGGGTGTTCCGATGCCTGACTAAGTTTTCGTGAAGAAACAAAATGAGTATTTAACCCATATAATGACCTTCAGTGTGACCTTGACCTTTATATTTTAGTACGGCCTTGTCGATGTTGTCATGATAAGTCTATATTGAAAGTTCGATGAAGAAATATCAAGAAATGAGAAAGTTATAGCCGACGTTCAGTTTTTGTGAAGAAAAAATGAGTATTTAACCCATATAATGACCTTCCGTGTGACCTTGACCTTTATATTTTAGTATAGTTATGTCGATGTTGTCATGCCGAGTATATATTAAAATGTTGATGAAGAAATATCAAGAAATGAGAATGTTATAGCCAACGTTAAGTTTTCGTGAAGAAAAAAACGAGTATTTGACCCATATAATGACATTCAGTGTGACCTTGACCTATATATTTTAGTATGGCCATGTCGATGTGTTATGATGAGTATATATGGAAAGTGTGATGAAGAAATATCAAGAAATGAGAAAGTTTTAGCCAACGTTAAGTTTTCGTGACGAACGGACGGACGGACTGACGGACGACAAAGTGATCCCTATGAATTGCATTCGACACAAAAACGTTGTTTCTAGATGGAATGTGTTACGGACTATCAACAACAATCGATTATGATGATGCATATTTACTCTTTTAGTATATGTATGTATGCATTCTCTGACAGACTGAATGGGTCGTTTAAAGGTCACTGTGTTTACATACACGACGTCGTATTGAATCTCCTAAGTTGTGTATGTAGCAACTGAATCGGAATGAATTTTGTAAAGGGTTTTCTTTTTGAAGTGAGAGGGGTAACGCCCATGAAAGAATACTGAGGAAATAATTCAAAGGTAATGGGGGCTAGCGAATGCAATTATTGTTTTAAGTGGTGACGGGAAAATACTATGATCGGGTTTAGGATGGGGGTAGGAAGGGTGTTGTACTTGGGACGTAATTTGCAGGGTGTACATACGTGTGTACGATACTTCTGCCTGAGGCGTAGTGACGTGGGCGATTGTGTCGGCCCGGGCCTGCAGTGCCTATAAGCACCTACGCCACTGAATTGTCGGTGTACTTAATCCGCCACAATAACGAAAGTATAACAACCGAGAATCAGACTGAAATATACAACACAATGAGAATAGTACCGACATGTTTTTAGGTGGGTACTTAGAAATGTTGACTAGTATAGTTGTTTATCACATAACGTCCCTTGTTAGCAGTGTCGTACACCCATTTGATATTCTATTGTATGACACACGTGTAATACAACCTGGAACGATTTTGATTGGTCGAGTTAAACCTGTAACACTACGCAAGTATATTAACTGAAACTATTTTATTTATTACAAATTCACCCAGATCTGAGTCATAAACTTATTATTTGTGACAGCTTATAAAAAGAATGCACGTTATACAAAACAGTGTTGTTGGTTTGTGCAAAAGTTGGCTTAAACTGCTATTTTGTAAAGAGGTAAATCACGAACTCTTTTATACGCAACGTTATGTGTGAGACGCGACGTAACGCCTTCACATATGTTATGACGTTTTGGCGCTAAAGTGTGTCTGACGTCGTGGAGGTTCTATGTCCAAAAGGCTCGTTAAAATTAAAATAATTTATAACTCGTTTCATAAATCTTATATGAAATGGGAACTCGTTTAAGATCCTCTATTTATAATAATTTTTTGAAGTATAACATTTTCTCACAACTATATCCATTTGATCTCATATAAAATGAACAAAAATAGATACGACCACAGTCAACAAAATACAAAATGTAAATGTTTGTTTGTTTGTTTGTATTGTGTGATTGGTTAAAGTATTTTGTCATTTTAGCACATGTTAGGCCATACATGACGGTCGATTATTTTTCTCTTTGTTTTTTGGTAGAGGCAGACCACTCTATTTCCATGGGTAGAACCAGTACTGTAATACCCCCCGCCATCGAATCTTCACTTTCTCACTAGACAAGTTGAGCACCCAGTGGGATTCGAAACTGCAGCGGTGAGAATGGAGAAATCTTTAGACGCGAATGTATGGAAGATATCGGTTGTTTGTGAGAGAATAACAAATGCTTTTACTTTCTTTCCCTCATTATACTGATAACTGCTAGCGTAGTTCAAGCTCGTGAGCTTTGAAAATGGAAAGGCATTGCAAACAAAATAAATTCCCAGACTCGGTTAAATCTTTTTTTTAAAAAACAAGAAAATAGTCTTTGAAATACGATTTCAATAAAATACGTCGTAAAGTAATTTTTTTCCCTTATGAACTTTTACATCACATATTTTATTTTCCTTTGAAAACAGAGTGGTTTTATTTAAGAAATAGAACATCGCTTACGGTGAATTATCGTTTAATATATCACGGTTTGGAGTTCAATTGTTAACAATAATTTCACCAGCCCTTCGGAGCCCTTCGGGCTCGTGAAATTATTGTTTACAATTGAACGACAAACCGTGATATATTACAAGATAATTCACCGTAAACGATGTTCTGTTTCTATTCTAATACCCCTAAAATATGAAAATAACGCACACATCTGAAATCTTTCGCATTGCCTTGCTTATTCTCGTAACGTTGCATATATCGTTGAATATTATACAATTATGGACTTTTCAGCTGTTATACATGATGTGATATGCACCAAAAAAATCATTATTGACCGAGGCGATAGCCGAGGTCAATAATGATTGTTTGGTGCATATCAACATCATGTATAACAGCTGAAAAGTCCATAACTGTTTTATTATATAACCCTCAATTTACAATTATATAAAACAGGTTAATATCAAAAAAACAATTATATAAAACAGGTCAATATCAAAAAAAACAGGTCAATATCGCTAGATATTTTTTCTAAAAAATTACTTTTTAGCCAATGAAAACGCGTCTATTTATAGGTTATATAATAAAACGAGATATTTAAACTAGGCTATATAGTGCGGGTGTATTATTATTTAAGTTTTAACGTGTCGACACTACTGTAAATGGCTTAATTTCGAAAACCTCAGTCAGATCATGTCTAAGTTTATAACATAATTTTCGCATTTCTTTCTTCAGAAGAACATAGCTTTGGTACAAGTCTTTATCACGTAGTGGTTATTTTTTACAATTAAAACTCAATCGTCCATGGACAAGAAAAATCGGTGCCCCGCTGGCACTATTAATAAACAAACGTATACGAAGCTTGGCTGAATTATTCTCGTCATTACACATTACGTGGTCCCGCCTTAATTCCATTAAACGATGGGAAAGCTTATACATGTTATATTAGCAGGATTTTATAACGGATATTTCCACAATAAAACACGTTTAAAAACATTCTTTACTGAAAAAATGCAATAGCCTGTTTAAAATTAAAATGTTTCAATTTTACAATATGCAAACCTTTTAAGATTTTCATTTCATACCCCAGACAACCCCGTTTTCACTTCTCGGTGAAGGGGATGGATGGGGTATGAAAATTAATATTCAGGGTGTCAGACCAGTCAGGAAGTACTTCCGGGTCGTAGGGTGCTAAAATAGTTCCTTGAATAAATCCAAAGTTTCCAGTTGCATGTGTTTTTCCAAAGATTAGTTTTTATTTCATTGTTAAATCTAACCTGAGGGTACAGTAGTATGTCTGTTGTCATGAAAAGTAAGTTTTTCACTGTGTGTGTCAGGATTATTTCTTTGAGAGTATGAGCACAGAGGTAAGGTAGAGATGTGGTTTTGACAGATGTTTATATCAAAAAACGCATAGTGTGAATGAATGATGCGAAATGTTGAAAAACTGAATCGGCGTTTTATTCCAGATATGGGACCGTTTGTTAGCCAAATGCGTTTAATTCACAGAATAATGGTGTATTTAAGCTAACGAATGTTGCGGAACTTGTGACTGATCTCCAAATATAGCCTATATTACATTGTGTTCAATGGGCTGATTTTCACAGGTCTGACACCTCAGACCACGTAATGTTGAAAGTTTACGCATGACGGTCATAGACCACTATTGCATTTCCCATAGACTTACTGTTTAATGTTTTCCCATCTGACATGCAAACAAAACCCCCCAGGCTTACTGTTGCTTACCCTGTTACACCAGGGAGTACGTTATACTGATGAAGCTTAGATGCATGTAAACAGGAACTTCGTGTTAGGGGTTGACCTATTTTTAGTGCCACTTCTAGATGTTCGAAGGACATGACCCTACAGTTTGAGGGAATCCCCAAATACATTTATTTAAATCACCCTCTTCCCTTTTTATTCTGCTATATAATAGAGCTAAATCATACAAATGAAAGCTATGTTTAATAATAATCAGAAATAAATAACAAATTCAAGTTAACCTAATTGAATTTCCCACCTAGTCTATCATTCAATCAAAATAAGGCTTATGTATGCATTAGGCATTGGGGTTACCATATACGCCAATCAGAACGGTTTTTACAATAGGGTACTGTCACCTGTAGATAGTTGTACATATACCTTTCACCGTACTTTTTAACAATTGACTGTTTCATTATTCAAACATTTGCATCTGTTTTCGCACACAATATGACCTGTTTGTGTCGACGTGCCGTTAAACAGCATTCGTTCATTCATTTACCTTTACGCATAACCATTACTGTTTTAAAGTAGCTATACAGCTACAGCCAAAGTTTACATATGTACACCATTTTAACCTACTGACGACGAGCTATAGATATAACTTACATATTTTGAGAAACCAAACTCTATAAGCACACACTGCTTTAACCAGACAGGCCAAACCCAAAAAACTGGAGCGTCCAATTAAGGGTTACCAACTCATAATTCATTTTACTCATATTCAATCACGGGTATTTTATGAATCCATGAATAAACCTATGCTTTTAATCGGGACATATTCATTATTATATAACCTAACGCCTGATAAACGGTTTTGTAGTGAAATGGCGGGTATTGCTTTAAGTAAAAACGCTGGCAATACTTATAAACCATTTGTTTATTGAAAATCCTAGATAATTATATCCATGGACATATATGCAGATTTATATTCATGACATAGCACACATTTGATATTAACATGTATTTGAAAGTCAGACTTTCATTGGATGGCCTATTTTTTTTTAATCCAATCATACAAAACCCGACCGACTTATTGCTTTTTGTATACAATATCCGGTTCACCTTTATTTTTTAATAAATACATACGTGAACAAATCAAATGCATTGAAATTCGGACGATAAAGGTGTGTGTAATATAATATTCGAGTCAGATTGTTAGAAAAGGTGTATAGTAACAACATGATGTTTACTTCCATGATTGACCCGATATTTTAATCGGTCAGTCGTCTGGGTGGTTATAGTTTATTTTAAGTTTACAATCAAAATAAAAATAAAAATCTTTAAAATCCTAAACTGTTATTTTTCTGAATAAGAGATTTCATACATAATACTAGCAGATTTGAGGATAGCTTGACTTGTCGCTTTTAACCATCTCGACGATGTCGGGAAGAAATATGTGTGGGGTTTAACGCGCATCTAAACCATCTCGACGATGTCGGGAAGTAATATGTATTGGGTTTAACGGCGCATTTTAACCATCTCGACGATGTCGGGAAGTAATATGTATTGGGTTTATTGGGTTTAACGCGCATTTTAACCATCTCGACAATGTCGGGAAGTAATATGTATTGGGTTTAACGCGCTTTTTAACCATCTCGATGATGTCGGGAAGTAATATGTATTGGGTTTAACGGCGCATTTTAACCATCTCAACGATGTCGGAAAGTAATATTTATTGGGTTTAACGCACATTTTAACCATATCAACGATGTCGGGAAGTAATATGTATTGGGTTTATTGGGTTAAACGCGCTTTTTAACCATCTCGTTGATATCGGGAAGTAATATGTATTGGGTTTCATGCGCTTTTTAACCATACCGATGATGTCGGGAAGTAATATGTATTGGGGTTAACGCGCATTTTAACCATATCAACAATGTCGGGAAGTAATATGTATTGGGTTTATTGGGTTTAACGCGCTTTTTAACCATCTCGATGATGTCAGGAAGTAATATGTATTTGGTTTAACGCGCTTTTTAACCATCTCGACGATGTCGGGAAGTATTGGGTTTCACGCGCACTTTAACCATCTCGACGATTTCGGGAAGTAATATGTGTGGGGTTTATTGGGTTTAACGCGCTTTTTAACCATCTCGATGATGTCAGGAAGTAATATGTATTTGGTTTAACGCGCATTTTAACCATCTCGACGATGTCGGGAAGTAAATGTATTGGGTTAACGCCCATTTTAACCATATCAACGATGTTGGGAAGTAATATGTATTGGGTTTATTGGGTTTAACGCGCTTTTTAACCAGCTCGATGATGTCGGGAAGTAATATGTTTTGGGTTTAATGCGCTTTTTAACCATATCGACGATGTCGGGAAGTAATATGTATTGGGTTTAACGCGCATTTTAACCATATCAACAATGTCGGAAAGTAGTATGTATTGGGTTTATTGGGTTTAACGCGCTTTTTAACCATATCGACGATGTCAGAAAGTAATATGTATTGGGTTTATTGGGTTTAACGCGCTTTTTAACCATCTCGATGATGTCGGGAAGTAATATGTATTGGGTTTAATGCGCTTTTTAACCATATCGACAATGTCGGGAAGTAATATGTATTGGGTTTAACGCGCATTTAACCATATCAACAATGTCGGAAACTAATATGTATTGGGTTTATTGGGTTTAACGCGCATTTTAACCATATCAACGATGTCGGGAAGAAATATGTATTGGGTTTAACGGCGCATTTTAACCATCTCGACGATGTCGGGAAGTAATATGTATCGGGTTTAACGGCACATTTTAACCATCTCGACGATGTCGGGAAGTAATATGTATTGAATTTAACGGTCATTTTAACCATCTCGTCGATGGCGGCCAGTAGTATGTATGTGGTTTAACGTGCGTTTTTACTATCTCGACGATGGCGGCAATATGTATGGGGGTGTGGTGGTTAACGTGCGTTTTAACCATCTCGAAGATGGCGGGCAGCAGTTAATGTTACGTTAACTTTGCCGACTTGCTTACAACGACGGGTACTTTTTTTCAATGAAGCATATTCATTTTAATTATGTTTGATAATCAACATTTCAAGTTGATTGATGAATGTGTAAATAGACTCTTGTCCTTAATTGTTTAGTACCAAATGCATTGCTGTAACTTAAAATCGGAATTTGTCGAAACATCTTTCAATGTTGACCGATAATTAAACGATAAGTCACCCATGAACAATCATTTTTTGACAAAATAAAAGAAACACGTCTAAAAAAATAAATAATGCTCCATAAATGATAAATGATGAAATAATGGGGAAAACAAAGCATCGTGTCGAAATTCTCGGCTTCGACCTTCACCTGATTGGTATTACATTGTTACAACTGGATGCCGTAATTTTATTATAAACTGAACGTACATTTGTCAAATAACCAGTTAAAGAAATAACCCGCCAAATAATGACAAAATTACACTATAAAACCGTCCATCCAGGTGTTCAGGTCACAATAATAATGTACACGTGTCGATTAAAAGTATAGGTTTATTCACGGGTTCTTAAAATACCACTGATTGAATATGCGTGAAATGAATTATAAGTAGGTAACTCTTAATTCGACGCTTCAGTTTCACGGTTTGGCCTGGCTGGTTAAAGTCTTTATGGTGTGCCTATAGCGTTTGGATTCTCAACATATGTAAGTTTATAAACACCTCGTCCGCAGTATGTTTAGAAACGGTCTAGAGTTGTTGTAAAATGTGCCAGTTGATGGCGGGATAGGGAATTTAAATAAAGTATAGCTTAACTCAGTAACATCGTTTCATTATTTTGGTTTGACCACTACAACATCTACTTGTTTCATTTATTTCAGTTTTGGGTAGTCATATTCGGTTTTTGTATGTAAACGTTAGCAGTGTACGTTTGCAATTCAGAAATTAAAAAAAGCCCTTTGGTGACATGACTAGAAACTATTTGTTAATAAAAGTGTATATTTTGCCGAAGAATAGCATCACGACAGCCATGCACTTAAAGGGACACACGGCAATCCTGAGTTTTTAAAAACTCACGTCGTCCGGTTAGTTTTCCTACATAACGTGTATTTGTTCAATCATTAATATTAATTATTAGACTAGTTCAACTTACCTTTTTTTCCTGCATATTACTAACTATATCTAATATCGCACCAATAATATATTCAAAAATGTGGTAGCATAATAAAGACAACTGAAATCTCAAATTAAAGTCAAAATGATACAGTATTAATAAATCGAGGTGCTTAGTTTAATGCTTGATTGCCATGTGTCCCTTTAACTTACGAATTTTTAAATACACGAATTGTGAAATTCTATCTACGATTCCGCCTTGGAAATGCACGGGGCTTCGTATATATTATAAAATAGTATCCTATGTCGGATGCGAAACAGGTCAGAGTCACTCACCATGCCTTCAATATATTCCTTTCTGAAGTAGTTTACTCCCACAAAATGATTACTCCAAGCCGCAAAGAAAGGGACGCAAATACTCAAGCGCATTCCCCCACCTCCAACCACAATACTCAAGCGCATCCCCCCACCCCAACCAACCACAATACTCAAGCGCATCCCCCACCCCACCCAACCACAATACTCAAGCGCATCCCCCTCCTCACCCTACCACAATATTCAAGCGCATCCCCCAACCCACCCAACCACAATACTCAAGCGCATCCCCTCCCCACCCAACCACAATACTCAAACGCATCCCCCACCCCACCCAACCACAATACTCAAGCGTATCCCCACCCCACCCAACCACAATACTGAAGCGCATCCCACACCCCCACCCAACCACAATACTCAAGCGCATCCCCCACCCCACCCAACCACAATACTCAAGCGCATTCCCCTCCCCACCCAACCACAATACTCAAGCGCACACCCTCCCCACCCAACCACAATACTCAAGCGCATCCCCCACCCCACCCAACCACAATACTCAAGCGCATCCCCCACCCCACGCAATCACAATACTCAAGCGTATCCCCCTCCCCACCCAACCACAATACTCAAGAGCATCCCCACCCCACCCAACCACAATACTCAAGCGCATCCCCCTCCCCACCCTACCACAATACTCAAGCGCATCCCTCACCCCACTCAACCACAATACTCAAGCGCATCCCCCCTCTCAACCACAATACTCAAGCGCATCCCCTCCCAACCCTACCACAATACTCAAGCGTACCCCCACCCCATCCAACCACAATACTCAAGAGCATCCCCCACCCCACCCAACCACAATACTCAAGCGCATCCACCACCCCACCCAACCACAATACTCAAGCGCATCCCCCACCACACCCAACCACAATACTCAAGCGCATCCCCCACCCCACGAAACCACAATACTCAAGCGCATCCCCCACTACCCCACCACAATACTCAGGCGCATTCCCCTCCCCACCCAACCACAATACTCAAGCGCACACCCTCGCCACCCAACCACAATACTCAAGCGCATCCCCCACCCCACCCAACCACAATACTCAAGCGCATCCCCCACCCCACCCAACCACAATACTCAAGCGCATCCCCCTCCCCACCCTACGACAATACTCAAGCGCATCCCCCTCCCCACCCTACCACAATACTCAAGCGCATCCCTCACCCCACTCAACCACAATACTCAAGCGCATCCCCCCTCTCAACCACAATACTCAAGCGCATCCCCTCCCAACCCTACCACAATACTCAAGCGTACCCCCACCCCATCCAACCACAATACTCAAGAGCATCCCCCACCCCACCCAACCACAATACTCAAGCGCATCCACCACCCCACCCAACCACAATACTCAAGCGCATCCCCCACCACACCCAACCACAATACTCAAGCGCATCCCCCACCCCACGAAACCACAATACTCAAGCGCATCCCCCACTACCCCACCACAATACTCAAGCGCATCCCCCATTCACACCACCACAATACTCAAGCGCATCCCCCACCCCACCACAATACTCAAGCGCATCCCCCACCCCACCACAATACTCAAGCGCATCCCCCACCCCACCACAATACTCAAGAGCATCCCCCACCCCACCACAATACTCAAAAGCATCCCCACCCCACCCAACCACACACTGCCTTTCTCTTAAAGTAGTATCCCGCCAACAACAGCCAAATTTTACAATATATGTACACCCTTATATAACTTACATATCTCTGTTGACACAATATAAACGGCTTTAACCGGCCAGACCAAAGCCCAAAACTGGAGCGTTGAATTCAGAGTTACCAACTCATAATTCATTTTGCGCATATTCATCACGGGTATTTTGAGAACCCATGAACACTCCTATACTTTTAATCGACACATATACATTATTATATGATCTAAACACCTGGATAGAGTTTTAATAAACGGGTTCGTGCTTATAATGTTGCTGTTATTTGGCAGGTCAGTTTCTATAATAACAAACAGTACAAATGGTTCTTTAACGTGCTTGGGGATCGACTTCGATACACAGGACCTCCCGGTTTACGTCGACATCCGACGGACGACGCTAAAGGAAAGTGTCTTTCCCGAGAATAAATTGACTAAAATCTGTATTAAAAAGCTTATGAAATGTAATGCAGCCATGTTACATACACATCACAAATTAAACAGTAGCGGATGCAAAAGCAGTGTTAAGACAGCTGTACGGCCAACTTTAGCCTATGAAATCGGCTGAGAACATAGTTGTCAACATTTAAAACTTCACTGCTCAGTTGATTTAGTTTACGACCGAGAATGAAGAATAGCCTTAAATGTATTTTTCAATATTGGACAAATTCAGTTTAGCACGTCTGCCGGGTATGTTTACGAATATTATACGTATCGTTACGACTCAGTGATTTCAAATGAAACGACTTCAGTTCGCCGAATTTGTTCTGTTTACAGGTTATTGATAATTAATATATAAATAGTCAACCCGTATGTACCCGGATACTTTAAGGCAGGTGCAGAGAACGCATTTTCATTATTTCGCAAGAAGGTAAACAATCGGACTTCCGAAAACTGAACTGCACGGAGTGTTAGTTCACAGGTAGTTAACACAGATAAGTAGTGTATGCATACGCGTAGTGTAGCTTATTCCATTTCTGATAGTTTAACAGCTTTCATAAAGACGTGAGCATGTTATTGTGGCTAATGTATTTATATGAAGAAGATAAAGATGTTCACTAAGATAGTATTTCTATAAAAAGTAAAACTGAAGCGGTGGTGGTATCTAGACCAAACCAAAGACCAGTGCAAGTTAAGAATTGCGAACTCTAACCAGGCTACATCTTGACATGGGGAGAAACTTGGTCTCCATCATCTTAGGGATGAGCTGCGTAGAAAGCGTTACATCCTGTAGACTGCAGAAATAATCGGCCGAAAGAGAAAGGACAAGGTAAAGCAGCAGAATGCCTTTATATCCAACTCACATCCATGTCCATCCAATATGCTGAGTTATGCGAGATCTGACCAGTTATCTTGCACCAGAGCAGTTCCAATGGGCAGCACACACTAATCCTGACATACAGTTTCCACCAGGTGCTTGTGAGAAGATAGCATCAGTGGAGGTATGTTATGAATAAAGCAAGGTTATGGTCAGGTCCAGGCCTAGCGGTATCATATACAAGGTGTATAAGACGTGCCCCAAAATGCTAAGACGCCTTTGGAGTTTGCTGCAGAAGATTTGGAGGAAAGGAAAACATCATCTATGCTCTATGCTGACCGATAGCAGATGGTTGTTATATATAATAGTAGAATATCAAGGCATAAATCTGGCCATATTTATACTGAGCGCTGAGGGAAAGATATAATTTTCAATATTTTCAAAGCGAATGTCTTCATACATGACAGAAAATAAGTATGTCGACACATCAGGTCAGAACGGAGGAGTACCTGGATATTCTGGATGTTTGGAGCACATACGCGCGCTGTCACAATTGATCAGAGATGCACATGACAAAACCAATGACCTGACAGTAATCTGGTAAGACCTAGCCAATGCATATGGCTCCACACCCTTCACGGCCATCGAATATACACTGGACTACTACCATTTCCCAGAGATGGTGACAAAGCTGATCATGAGCTACTTAAAGTAGATATAGCTACTAAAGTGGTCTAAATCTGAAGTTTGGTACCAATGAATTCACCACGGAGTGAATAAATGTCCTGGGAGATATTGTAAAAGGATGCACTATATCCGCAATCCTGTTTGTTATTGGCATGAACCTCATCCTGAAATCATGTTACTTGAAACAAGAGTATCAAGAAACAGTTTTGGGAATCAGGATGCCATCAAATAGGGGCTTCATGAATAACAGTATTGTGACAAAAAAGTCATACATACCAGCCAGATGGATATTGCAACCCTGGATGAGGCAATAACCTGGGCGCGTCTAAAGTTCAAGGCCAGAACGTCGATGAAACTTGTCACCAGAAAGGGCCACTGGACCCAGCAGGGGAGCCTGAAGATACAGATCTTCAGAGAGAAGAGATCCCATGCATGAACGATAATCATCCAATCAAGTGCTTTGGCAAATAATATGACGCTAGTCTGAAAGATCGAGATGCAATCATGTGGATGAAAGATCAGGCAGAGGATAGTCTAGGGAAAATGGACAAGACTGGATTATCTGGAAGGTGTACGGTGTGGAACCAGAACAGTATTTGACAAAGACCACTGATTCTCTATGATGTACATAAAACCACAGTCAAAGACACGGAAATGACGGTAAACAAGTAATTTCGTCGATGGTCAGGTCTCGTTCCAATATTTACATGATTTGGCAGTAGTATAGAAACTGAGAGTATAAGGCCAGTTTCCCCCCTCGCGACAAATAATCAGCCATTATATAGTTGTCTCCTGTTGTCCTTAACACAAACATTCGCAAACGTCAAATGACGATGACATGCTTGCTGCCAGACCCCGCACAACTACACAAACTGCTTGATTACCCTTCGCTTAGGAAGAACGTTACCAGTACCCACAGTATCTATTAATTTTGTAAATAACTAAAAGAATTGCAACTCATTAAACAAAGTCAGACAGAACCGGACAGTAGTATTCATCATCGCTCTGCATATCGTTTGTTACCATGGAGTATTTTACTTTTACGCTAATGTATCTTTCCCATTATCTAGTATGTACCGTTTATCATCATAAGCTGATAAACTTTTTTTATTGATTGCATAGCTGCTTATGTTATGCTTTTGTGATCTAATAACTTTCATCTTATGGTGAGCTTCTGTTGCCGTAAACAAAATCTCTGTAATTATCATGCGTTATATTTTTTTTAACAACACACTTTTTAACACCCTTGCATTTCTTTGTACTAACCTCATTATCTAACATATACGAATATAGTTTACTTCATAGTCCGACAAATTCAACAATAGGCACACCACAAGCTTCATCTTTCATTTTGCCAATAACCTTTTTGTTATCATTAAAATGAAAATTACGTTTTGGATCATAATCACAATTATCAAACAGTTCTTTATCCTCGTAAAAGTCCGCATACACATCTTTTGTTTTTATTTCATAACACAAGGAATCGGTATCAGTAAATAATAACTTAGCTTTTTTATCATATTTGTTTTTGATATAGTTGTAATGGAAGTCATACATCAAATAGTTTGACAAGTCTAAAATACACATGCCGACATAACCAGGACGATTTAAAACTAATCGTTCTTTTATTCTGTTTATAGCAAATATATTTTCATTAAACATTTTACAAGAAATAAATGAAGGTCTTGCTGCATATTTTAAGAGAACCTCCTCGTCGTGTGTCAATTTAACATTAATTCTTTTTCTAAAATTTTCCATAGTTTTACCAAAAACTGAATTGTTCATCAGTTTGAAGAAATCCTTTTCAAAAGCATTTTTGCTAGCTGTTCTCTTAGCAGTATTAAAGTCTGTGTATGTCTTTAACCACCTTGATTCGTCAACTGTAGTATTCGGTGTATTTTTTTACCTTTAATCCAAGCTTTTTATACAATTCTAAGTTTCTAAAATGCACGACATACATTTCTTTATTTTTTAGTGTTATAACAAGGTTGTTAACTTTACCAGATCCTTAATTAAACTTTTGTTTTAAATTTTTACAATAGTCTGACAACCACTCATCTTTTATATTTAAACTTTCTGGGGCGAGAGGATAATCATTATGCGAGTCATGCAGTTTCTCAGGATACTTGATATCGCACGCAACAATATAATTTGATTTTCCTTTTTCAAACTTATCAACCCACTTGAAGTTGCCAGTAGGCAACGGTTGACATATAGCCCACCCGTACACGTTATTAGCATCAAGATATATTATGTACTTGCTTTCTTTTTTCTTGTCGTAGTTTTTCATATATCTGTTATTAGCCTGTGAGTATCTGTTTGCAATATAACTCGTACCGCCTCTTAATCCTTTTTCCACGAACAAATATTGATCAATATCAGTGATTAAGTCAAGTTGAATACCAATCATCTTTAGGCATGCATCTCAAGCTAAACCAGGACTACTGAAGTAATCTAATTTGTAATACTCAATACACATTTTCTAAAGTTTACAAAAACATCTGTCAGCAACAATACATCAGTCTTAAGATACAAATCATGATATTTTCCCATATTTTTAATCTTAAATGTTTTACATATTTTTTTAGCGTGTTCATAATCTGCATCTGAAATATATTCATCATTTAATTGAAAATAAAAGCTATCTTTACCAGGTAACTTAGTATCCTTGAAGCGTTCAAAATTATTCATATAATCATAAGGATAAACACCTTTTCTTTTTATTAATTCTAACTTGTCGCCAGAGTATTCCTGAGAGGTATACTGAAACGAGGGGATGTTTTTTACTAAATTATCAAGCGATTGAGACATAAACAGGAAACTGTCAATAAACACCAAATGTTGTCCTAACATAAAAGCCATGTACTCTCCATGTTATTTGGTATAACAATTTTTTTTTTTAAACTTTCCGATGTGCTGCATTATAAAGTGAGAATCATATCCTCTCAAGTTATGAAACACGACAGGTATTTTTTCAGTCAGCTTGAAATTAATATTACATATATTGTGAGCGCTTCCCCTGTACTTTCCAGTTATATGACGATGGTCCCTGACTTTTCTGATGAAGTTTTCATATACCACTTTATTACCAGCGGCGTTACCTTTTTTGAGAGTTGTTACAAAACCATGACGCAAATATGACATGATTTAGATTTTTGGAATCTAGCTTCTTCTTCTCATGACATCACCAAATCTTTCTTAAAATGCGTATTCATAGTTTTCTTGCACTACTTTTCTTCTTCTATCATTTTTTTCTAAAAACTTGTTAACAGCATTTGGTCCTCTATACGTTACAGCTGGTTTTGAATATTGATCATCGTAACAACAAACAACTTTATACCCATAACTGCAATCAGTATGCTTTTGATATGCTTCTGTATGTGATTTTTTAGGATTGTTTGATGCTGAAGAAATACTTTCGGTTACTGCTTCAAAATCAGCATATATAACTAAGGGAACCATTAGTTGCCTTTTTATAGTTTTTAAAAAAAACTTTTTCATCTTTGCCTTGCATCTCTATTGCTTGTCATTATATGAAAGACAAACAGGCTTATGTTTTTCTAAAACTCTTTCTAATATAAAGCATTGGAGGCATGTTTTACAAAACCATTTGTTTTCCATTGTGTGCTGTTTGATTATACATCAAACTGTTAAAGTTTTTTATCCACACGTAATGATTTTTTCTTCTTCAGTGATTAAAAGCATATCACAGGTTTCTTTTGCTTTATTTTTTGATATGTGCAAAGGGTATACTTGATTATTTTCATATCCAAATACGTCAAAACAAATGTTGTTTTGTTTTTCTATTTTTGAGATTTGTTGAATTGTAACAGGAAAGTTTATTCCCTTATAATCAAGATCATCAATATGATTTTTGTACTTTGTTATTCTTTGTGGTTTATTATTAGTAGGGAATTTATAAGCCAAATGACACCATCTAAAGCACTCGTTATCTTTTTCATTTTTTATATTTATTAAACCTTTTTTGTGATGTTGCAGTTCTTTTGGTAATGCTAAATACGAGCTACCTCGCAAAGGCTTGTACTTTACTCGATTTATGTAGTGCGCATCAACTATTGCAATTTCCCAACCACTTCCATCGGACAGCCATGCACCAATTTTATTCATTATTTGTGTAGTTGCTCTAAATAGCGCAACATTAATTTGAGTTTTGTTTGTGATTAATTCTGCTTTGGAAGCAAAATAAGCTATTTTATAAGTGGTTGTTGTATTACCTTTTGCATCATATGTTTGATTTTTCCAAGTAGGTTTTAAAACAACATTTCATTTTTATTTGCTCCTATTCCTTTTCAAGGACATTTACAACAATTGGTTTTGTATAATGAAGTTGTAAGAATGGATATTTCTTAGATATAATACCAACTTGAAAAACTTTCATATGTTGCTTTGGTGATTTTTCTTTTTCCACAACTTTACTATATTCTTCTGGTGATTTTATAATTTCCACTAAATCTTTTTTTGTTTCCAAAACTTTATTATATTCTTTTGGTAGTAATTTTACATCTTTTATACGTTTTTTATCCATTCCCTTAATTTTCATTTTTGGGTGTTTTTTTATAAATTCCATAACTTCTCCAAGTACCATATAATATTACATGAGATTTTTTTTAAGCCTATATTTAATTTATTTAATTATATTTTCAACATGAATGGTGCTAAAGTTTCACCACCATCTGATTTTTTAAAACCGGAATGGTATCACCGTTGGCATTCTTCTATCTTCTAATACTTCAAGAATATCTATTCCTCCATCTAGAAGAATGTCCAAGTATTTCCAAAAGCATTCTTTTGTCATCTTCCATCTGGTTGACTTTTACATGATATTTACAGTATCTCTCGAAATCATCAGTTTCAAGATCACCTTCAGCTACCAGCAATCTTATTTTTTTCCACGTGCTCGCAATAGTTTATAAAAAAATTTTTATCAAGAAGCTTTTCATTAATCATCTCTTTTATGCTCTTAATAAACATTTCAAAGTCTTCATAACATCAGATATCAGTATTAATTATATGAGGTATTTTTAGTTTGCTGATTAATTCATCCTTAAAATACTCAACATCCTTGGCTACTGCATCTGCTCGTGTTTCACTAAAAATCCTGATTTGTTTTATCTCCAGGTCTGTAAGAAGCTTTATAGCAGTATTAGCTTCATGCTCAGCCTTTATCACCCAATCGTTTTTAAAACCTGCAATATCTTCTTCTAATCGTTTCATATGACTTTCTTCAAACTCTTTGATTTCCTCGTCCGCTTTAGTTAAAAGAGTCTGTTCATAGACAGCTACTTTTTCATAAACTATTTTTGTTTCATCAAAGTCTTTCCTTTCTTCTTCTGCATAACTTCCCATATAATATGGATTACATTATTTTAAATATATAATTCTGTAGTATAATATAATGAATTGCAAATATTGTGAAAGAGTTTTAGATATTATTGGTCCTCCTGGGGTGTGCATAGATTGCATCTTATTTCACACAGCTAATAAAAAAAAGCTTTGTAAATATTGTACCAAGGCCAAGCAGTGTTACAAGTGTACTTACGCATGTGTGAATTGTAATGATACTTGTAAAGGTTTCGATAACGAGTGTGTTTGCCTTAAATGTGGTACTCACAATGGCTAAAATCTTATTACAGGTTATAATTACAGCCGAAAGAAAACTATTTACCACAGAAAGTATCATTTAGATAAATACTTGGTAGCATTTGATTTGTCTTCTAAAAATAGACAAAGATTTGAAGATTTGTTTTACAAAATTGTAAAGATTTTGGATCAAATAGAAGGTCGAAAAAGATCAATCAAATTTGAATACATTTTTTAGAAAATATTTAAAATATTAAAAATAGAAAAAGAAACAAAACCGATTAAAACAAAATCAACCAGAGAAAAGTACGATAGGATATGGAAGCAAGTCGGACAATAATTACGACTGAATGCTATGACCGTTTAGCTTGAACCTTTTCATATACATTTCCAGAGGTTCTGTAAAGTTATCATTCTTTTGAATCTCTAATATTTTATTAAAGACAATCCTAATTATCTCCTCATCATTTTCTAGTCCTGTTGTTGTTTGGACATATGATAGAAGTTGTTTAAAACTCCTATGATGTGTTTTTAACAAAGTCTTTCTTTCTGCTATTCTTGTTTTGCTTGCTAAAACAGCAACTACTGGAGGAACTGCACCAACTGCAGCCACGAAAACTGGAATTGCCGGAACCAATACCAATACGGCAGTACAACCAATTATCCCACTAAAAATTTGTAATGTTGTGTTTATGATGCCGCACAATTTATAACTGCCTCTGTATGCAGCCACAAGCTGCGTCAAATGATCAATTAATTATTCCTTGTTAGTAATTTGTGTCATGTATAATTACAGTTAGACAATAATTTAATTAAGATATTTAGAAAATAGTTGCTCATGTTCTTTGGGTGATATTTCACCTATGTTTAATAATTCATCGATTATGCTAATACCTTTATTTATTAGCCGTGGACTACTATTTCCTGATTTCATACTTCCGCATACTAACTCTAGAGCACTAACCAAATCATTAGGACTATTGTCATATTCAACATCAACACAACCTCCTAAAATCTTCTTTAACTTTTTCTGAACCTTTATGAATTGGTAAACCAGATAATTCTGTTAGTTCCTTAAAAGCATTCTGAGACAGCTTTGAATAAGATTTTTTATTATTGTCACGCTTTGTTATCAAGTCTATAAAATCATCATCTACTTTTAGATCTAGCACAACTGCTTCTCCTTGTTTGGCAATAAGTTTGTGATGACCAACAAGATTAGGTAAATCAATTTGTAACATTCCGTAGCGACCATCATTACTGACTTCGTAGTAATTTTTATTGTGTTCATCCTTTCCCCTGAAAAGACTACGCTATGCGAAAGCATTGCATTAATTCTTTTTCTATAATATTTTAAATCTTTTGAATCGTTTTCAAATATTCTTTTAAATTCTTTGTACTGATCTCTCATGTTTGCGTCAGTTTCACTTTAATTTGTTTAGTAAGAGCAGCCCTATTGCGACCATTTTGTTGGATAATCCCATCGACATGTCCGGATATGTCTTCAAGTGTTATGTTATCTTTGACAACATCCGACGGTAAGGGCAAGTTAAATCTATTTAACATTGTTTTATTGATTCCAGCATCTAGATTACCAGTAGTTGGTTTATGAGGTTCTTCAGCAAATAACTGGGGTAATCCCTGATACATTTGTTTTTCTTGTGCTTCCTCACCTATTGCTTCCGGAAGAGCGGATAATTGCTGACTTATTTCCAGAAGAGAAGCTAACTGCTGTGTTAGCTGTTCTGGCTGACTTTTTATTTCGCTAGTTACAGATTTAAATATGTCTGTCTATAAATCACGACTAGCTCCTTTTTCTAGTCTTTTGCGGATAACACTATTTTCGTATTCCTTAACAAGCTCGCTCGCTTTTTGCTTTTTATCTGCTAATTCTTTCCATTTTAACAAAGACATGTAATAATATAAGTTATATTAAAATAAGATAAATTAAAATAAGTTAACACAAGTATTATCCAAGCATTATTATAGTGCAAATTCCAAACTATGTTATGAAAACAGAAAACGGTAATTTTAAACAAATATGGAAATTTATGCCAGACTGTTGTTTAAGAATGTTAATTTGTGGTAATTCAGGATCTGGCAAGACAAATACATTAGTTCACATGTTGTTAAAACCTTTAGTTTACTATGACAAGATTTACTTGTTTGCTAAAAACTTGGAACAATCGAAGTTTTGAATTGGATTTTATAGTCGCACCAACAGCTAAGGTCATATGGCGACTTTCCAGCTTCCACTGGTGGAGGAAGACCCCAGGTGCCCCTCCGGGAAATTTTCGTGCACAGGCGGGCACCTGGGTAGAACCACCGACGTTCCGCAAGCCAGCTGGATAGCTTCCTCACATAAAGATGAACAATCGAAGTATCAGGTCTTATTACAAAATCTTGAAAAAATAGCAAAAAAGAATAAAATCCCAGTCGAAGACATATTATAATGTTCAAATGATGAAGTTATTCCTGTGGATACTTTAGATTCAGAAACTCAAAAGATAGTTATTTTTTATGATTATGTTTGTGAACGTAATCAAAATGATATTATTAATTATTTCATCCAGGGAAGACACAAAAAGTGTTGTGTAATTTATTTAACTCAATCGTATTACAAGACTCCCAAAGACATTCGTTTGAACTGTTCTCATTACATCTTCTTTGCGACTCCAGTTAATCGTGAGCTGAGTATGCTTTCAAACGAACACGATGTCAGCAAAGATCAGTATAAAAAGGCTACTGACAAGCAGTACGACTTTCTGTACCTGGATCGTCCTAGGAAGTTAGTCAAAAGAAACTTCACTGGTGAAATTTAATGTAATATATATATATTATATAATGGGGCTTTTTAATGATCTTGGCGAGGAAGTTACTACTGGCAGTGTTAATATTACAAACTTTGGTATTGTGCTGTCTGAGTATGCAAAACAAAAACATTTAATTAATTATCTTCACAAGGGTAAAAACCAGGAAAATGTTTTGAGAAGTGATCTTGACATGAATAAAAATAAAATTATCAATGTAGGCAATCCAGAAAAAGCAGATGATGTAGCAACAAGGCAATATACTCAAAGAAGAGTAGCAAAAAGCATACGTAGTTATAATATTGATAAAATTCCAGGTATGATAAGCAATTTGACAGGAGGTATTTATGATAAATTTAGTCGAATACAAACAATAATACAAGCAAACCGCGAGAAAATGCTTGAAATTCAAAACGGTTTGAATGATGAAATAAAACTTTTGAGTGATGCTTTAAAAGAGTTAGAAAAGAAAGAAGATGTATTGGAAGAGAGTGAAAACTACAAGAAATTAAGCGAACAAATAAGACCTGGTGTTCAAAATATCAATACACGGTTTGGTGAAATCAATAAACAAATGGTTGACAACAATGAACTAGAAACTGCTATTGCCGATGCTTCAAAACAAATGAGAACTGCTTTTACTACTGAAATAACTCAAATTAAAATACTAAATGAGCAGATAAACACCAACGTTGCTGATATCAACAAAGAATTTAAAGACATCAAAAAGAAAATGGTTGACGGTAAGTCGCTGGAGACTGCTCTGAACAAACTGATTTACACTGATAAATTTCAGACTGCACTGAGCAAACTGGTTGACACTGATAAACTTAACACTGCTATTGATGAGGCTTCGAAGCAACTGAAAGCTGCTCAGGATGAAAGAAGCAAAGCTTTTGATGGTGAAATAGCTTCTCTCAAGGAGCATAATCAAAAGTCTGATACCCGGCACACAGCAGTTATTAGTATAATTGACGAGTTGAGAGAAAAAGTCGACTATTTAAGTCGGATTTTACTAAATGAATAGACGGAATAAGTATTATTCAAGATTATGGTAAGAGTACTTATAGTGATAATATTTGTGTATCATACCCGACGCAAAAAACACTGAAATAGATTTTACAGGAGCAGATATAGAAAGTTTCTATATTTATGTAACAACAGATAATGTCGGAAAGTATCTTCACCCGATAATAAAAAATGACAAACGAATAGTAAAAGAAACATTTGAATTATATCTCAAACCGCCATATAGTATGGAATTCAGATCATACATAAAACGCGACACTACACAAGTTTTCAATTTTGAAAAATCAAGTTTTAAACTGTTTTATTTAAGTGATTTAAGTGATTAGTATTAACAAATAATATCCATTCTATATTATATGGAACAAAAAATTGTATTATCAGATAAAGCGTCAATAATTAATAGCTCGAATACACCGAGTAATTTTACAACTGTATTTGATAGACCATTAATATTAGGTAAGAACAAACATTGTGGTATTGGACTCGATATAAGATTAATTCTATGACTTACTCGTGGTATAATACTAGTGAAGATTTTAGTAACAAAGTGATAAGGTATAGCAATGGAACAGATTTGAAAACTATTAGTTTTGCAAATGGAAATTACAGTTATGCTGATATTGATAATTACATAAAAGAAGCATTGGCTGTAAACAATGATTTAACCGATGACTCGCCTGTCCCGATAAGAATTGAGTTTGATTTATCTAGTTTCAAATGTTTAGTTACAATTCATAATAAATTCGTACTTGATTTGAGAGGATCAAACGTTCACACCTTGATTGGGTTTGACAAAGATGCAGTTATTAGAGAAACGAAATTTGGAACTGTAACACCAAACATAACAAATTCTATCGATACATTGTATATTCACTGCGACTTGATAAGTAATTCTATTGTTGATGGATCTTACGGGGATGTCATTTATGAAATAAGCACAGCTGATCTTACGAGATCATATCCATTCAAAGATGAACCAATAAGAGTCGGGTTCTGTGAAGTAAACAAAACGATCATTAACAGTATTAATATTTACATTATTAATCGTAATGGTGTCCACACATCATTTCGATTTGTTTTGAAGGAATTAATGTAACATAAGTTATATGGCACGCTTAAAAATGTTTATGACACTAATACGGGAACATATACTCAAGTTGACCGATTAACTGGAGCTGGTAGAGCTGCCGGTCCAGCTTTAGCTGACGGGGCAGGTATATTTGACAGTTTTTCAAAAGTCGGATCAAAGATATTTAGTGAGTCTGTGAAAACAACAGGCAAAAAAGCATTAGAAACTGCTGGAAAACAAATCATAGAAAGCCGTTGTAAAACACTTGGGGATGAAGTAGGAAAAATAGCTGCTGATAAGTTAGTATCAGTTATAAAACCCAAACCAAAAGGTGAGATAATTTTAAAAGAACTTACAAAGGCTAATAACAAAAAAGAAATTGTAGCTGAAACTGAAGAGGATGTAGCTGAAACTAAAGAAGATGTAAATGCAAAAATTAACAGATTACTATCCGGAAGAGGAACTTAAAATATTAATGCAAGAATTAAACGATTAATTAATAGAAAATAATCTAATTAATAGTATATACAGATGTTTCGAAGTGATAAATATAATACTAGATATGAACATGTACCTATTCAGTTAGATACTCCTATAGCACAACCGGGAAATGCTACCAGGCAAATGAAATGTGGTTATGAGTTTACACTAAATGATCAAAGTTCTTACTTTGATTTGTATAACGCATATTTTGAAATCAGTTTTCGAGTAAACAAACTTGCTGATGGAGCCGCTTTCGCGGCCGCCGATGACATTGCTCTAATTAATGATGCGGCTTCGCTGCTTAATCAAATGCAAGTAAAACAAAATGGAAAAAAATAGTTTACGATGGAAATAATCTCCACAGATTTGTTAATGTCAAAGGTTTACTTGAAATGTCTGGTGATTATGCAAAGACAACCGGAACAAACGAATACTTCTATTTGGATAATACGGCTGCGGCAGAATCTCGAGATGATCAGGCTGGTTATAACCCAGGATTTGCGATTCGCCATGCTTTAATCATAACTAATCAAAAAGTTAACTCTTATAATTCCATTAAATAAATATTCCTTCTCTGAGGGTTTGGAAACAAACATGCTTCCTCCTAGTCAGATTCAAATCAGCCTGCAACTAACAGATGATAATGTGCTAATTTTCAAAGCTGGTGGTGATGATGGTAGAGTAGTGATTAATAAATTAGTTTTGTGGATGCCTAGAATGATATTTAACTCAGATGGTTTAAGTTACGTAATGGGAAATCATATGATATCAACAGAATGGTCCTACCTCCGTGAGACGAAAACAAGAAAGCGGAAGCAGCCAAACGACCGAGACCGTATTTAAAATAGTGGGTGGTGTTAAAAATCCGAAACACGTTTTTGTTTATCTGCAAAGATCAGACAAACTTCTTCTCAAACACAAAATCCTCATCTTTTGGATACGTTTAAGGTAAATGCTGCTAATGCTAATTGTTATTTGCTATCAGCTAAATTGGAAGTTGGAAATGGAGTTTATTATCCAGAAACCGAATACAGACATGATAATATCATAAGAATATTCAGAGATATTATTAATTATTCTCACAAGCCGAATGATAAAAACACTGGAAATTTACTAAACGTGGATAAGTTTAAAACTCTTTTCGGAATGATACATTTTGATTTGAGTTACAAGGGAAATGAAGTCTGGCAAAAGCATATGAAAACAAAAGTGAATTAACACTCAGGTTAAAAAATAATCAAATAACTGGGAATTTTCCTTTGCTGCTGACAGCTACTCAGATTAACAATATTAACAAAGCTAAATCTGATGGACGAGGATTAGACAAAAATATATCAAAATCGCAAATGAGATCTCAGTCTAAAAATGGAGGCTTTTAGGAGCATTAGCTGGTTTGTTGACTAAAACTATATTACCAACAGTTGCAAAATTTGTTCCAAAAGTATTAGCACCACTAGCAACAGGAGCACTAAGCGGCTTAGCAAGTACTGGAATTGGCAAACTATTTGGAAATGGGATGGTAACTATTCCTAGTGACAAAAAAAACAAGCACTTCTTGGATCAAATATTTTAACACTTGCACAAAGAAACAAGATGATAAAGTCAAAAGGTTGTTGTCCTATTAAACTGACAAAGCAGCAACAACAAGATGGAGGATTTCTTAGAATGCTTGCATCATTAGGAATTACATTGATTGGATCCCTTATAACAAGCTTAACTGGAAAAGGTTTGCAAGTGGGTAGAAAAGGAAAAGGACTAAGAGTTGATCGTGGAAAAGGTTTGCAAGTAGACTCACAAATTAGATCATATAGAAGTATCCATTCATAAACAAAATTACATTTTAAAAATAAACCTATCTCTAACTTCGTTATAATAAAATGGATTAAGCGGTTAGGTATACAAAAATTCAGGGGAGTGTTTAGCAAGAACAAAATACCAGCAACACAATATAAACAAGAATGTGGTATTATTAATCTTGATGATTATACTGGACCTGGTACACACTGGACTTGTTACTATAATAATTATTACTTCGATCCGTTTGACTTAAGCCCACCAAAAGAGGCTTTAACTTACATACCTAATATAAAATACAACACTATTCAGTACCAAGATAAAACAAGTGTCTTGTGCGGATATTTCTGTTTATTCTTCATTAACAAGTTACAAGAAGGAAATACACTCAAGTGATATGAAAACGCAACACGGGAATTTCCGCTATATATTGTATGTACAATATGCTGCTTTTAATCGAATGGTACATGGCTACGTAAGACCTTTCCTTTTGAAAAAATACTAAAACAACAAATAATACAGCAAATAGTATTCCTGCAATGTTTCATTATTCACAGAGTACGCGTTTGGCTCAATCATGTGAGCAAACTTAGGATGCAAAATTTTGCAAACTATTTACGTTAAATACAGTACTGAACTAGCTCAATATTTCGAAGAGCAACTTCAACATTGATGAAGTTCTTGTTACAAAGTGTAGTGTGATTAAAACGTCTACAACATCACAGTTGTGTCCTTTCTCTAGTTAACTGCAACTTTTTTTTAAAAAAACATCTTGGGATTTCTTTGGAATATTATGTGCAATTAAGTGTGCAGTATATACAATATATAGCGGAAATTCCCGTGTTGCGTTTTCATATCTCTTGAGTGTAGTATGTATGATATTCTTTACAAATTATTAAAGAAATATAAAAAGATCGGACAGGGAAAGTAGCATTCAAGGAGGACAGTCAACCACAAAACACAGAAACAAACATGGAAACAGACAAATGAGAAGGCTTATGTAATAATAAAAGTAAACGACATCATAAACACAAAAGGGTTGACAATAGGGCTACCGCCTTGGAACGGTCAGTGGCAAAGTAGGCCACTGGGGGTTTAAACCAGTTCTAGGGTGCACCAAACCTCACACTTACTCTTAAAACCTTACAAACCTGTAGAAAATGAAAACATCATAAAATCATATTTTGTAAATAAAGTTTAGTCTAATCTTATTTATATATGAGTTACTGTATTAAAGAAAAGATGGTTACTGAAAAAGGTTAATCCTCAGTATGTTTTAGCCAAACATGGTAGAAAAATGTTAAGAGCAACTTGTGCCTCTTGTTGTATTACTAAAACACAGCTTGTTAAAAACACGGAAGGTGGTAATATTGATATTCATAAAGTGTTACTTCCTTTATTGCCTAAAAAGGGGTTAACAATTCCTGGTTATAAATATTGTGGTCCTGGTAATCCACTTGATAGCGGAGAACCGGTAAATGAATTAGATGCTGTTTGTAAAGATCATGATTATTGTTATGATGAAAATCCTAGTAATAAATCAATGTGTGATAAAAATATGCTGGCTGGTTTGAAATCTAGTAAGTCTAAAACTATTGGAGAAACAATTGCTAAGAATTTGATAGTAAAACCAGTTATTTGTACAAAATATAAACTTGGTCTTGGAGCATCAAAAAACGAGAAAAGGCGTTGAAATGGACTGACAAGTTAGCAGATGAACTTCATAAGCCTATTCGAAGAAAGTTCACTCAACGCCGTGTTATTGTTAATGAAATTGATACAATATGGTCTGCTGACTTGGTTGACATGCAATCGTTTTCAAAGTATAATAAAGGTGTCAAATACTTGCTTACTGTTATTGATGTATTTAGTAAATTTGCTTGGGTTATTCCAGTTCCAAATAAAACTGGTATAGAAATTACCAAAGCGTTCCGACAGATAATCAGTACAGGATGACACTGTAACTTGTTGTGGGTTGATCAATGTGTGGAATTTTACAAAAAGACGTTTAAGCTATTTTTTGATGATAATAACATCAAAATGTATCACACTTTTAATTTCGGTAAAGCTGTAGTAATTGAACGATTTAACAGGACATTAAAAGAAAAGATATGGAAATAGTTTACAGCAAACAATACAAATACATATTTAGACGTGCTACAGGCGATTGTTGATAAATACAATAATACAAAACACCGGAGTATTAAAATGACGCCGATTGAGGCTAGTGATGAGAAAAATAAAGGAACAATGTATTTCAACTTGTATGGAAAGATGAGAAGTAATCAGATTAAGCCAAAGTTTAAAATAGGTGATAATGTTAGAATCCGCAAATATAAAAGAACGTTTAAGAAAAATTATAGCCCAAATTGGACTGAAGAAATATTTGTTGTTGATAAAATTCAAAATACAAATCCTGTGACATAAAAAATTAAAGATTTAAAAAACGAAAACATTGCTGGAAGCTTTTATGAATTAGAAATGATAAAAGCAAAGCAAGAAATATTCAGGATTGAAAAAGTAATACGACGTGATTACAAAAAGAAACAAGCATTGATTAAATGAAAGGGTTACAATGAGAATTTCAATAGGTGGGTTCCATTTAAGGCTATTGAAAATATTTAAAATAATATCTTGAACTGAATTACAAAATAGCAAAGTGTAGAAAAATAAAATACTCCATGGTAACAAACGATATGCAGAGCGATGATGAAGACTACTGTCCGGTTCTGTCTGACTTTGTTTAATGAGTTGCAAATGTTTTAGTTATTTACAAAATTAATAGATACTCGAGGGGTACTGGTAACGTTCTTCCTAAGCGAAGGGTAATCAAGCAGTTTGTATAGTTGTGCGATGTCTGGCAGCAAGCATGTCATCGTCATTTGACGTTTGCTAATGTTTGTGTAAAGGACAACAGGAGACAACTAATAATGGCTGATTATTTGTCGCGATGGGGGAAACTGGCCTTATACTCTCTGTTTCTATACTACTTTTGGCCTCTAAACGTATTCTGGTAAGCTGCAACTATCATCACTGCTGACGAAGTTTAAGATTGTAAATACAAGGCTACTCCTCACATTGACAGAGTCCCATGATGCATCAGTCAAGCTTCAGTAGAAGTTGGTCAGTGAGCCAGCAGGCAGTGGACAGAGCTGAGTCAAGACAGAAGAACACCGATGTTATGGGGATCAACGTCAAGCGGTATGCAATGGTGCAGAGCCAACCAAACAAGATGGGCGGCATCTGACAGCCATGCAATAATATCTATGGTCCAGGCAGAGATTCTGAAGGGAGAGGAGGAGCAGAGAATATCCCATATGGTTTAGCGTGATAGTTAGGGAGAGTCAGAGTTGTAGCACATGGAACCAGTGCGCATAAGCTTGCTTCTACACTCTGTATCAAGAAAGATAGGACACTGTATCACATACTTTCCTCCTCCTAATAAGCTTTTTATACTCGTTCATTATGTTGAGCCTCTTTATAATATGGATATATCTGGGCTAAAGCTCAATGACGTCAAATACTTTGTAAACCTCTCGATGTCCGACATAATAAAACTTTACCTTTGTACATAAACTGTTTTTCCGTATCATTGACCGTTTCAGTTTATGTTTGGAACATACTATATCTAAAATCGAACCCTAAAAAATAGTCAATTTCATTTTATTTTTTTAAATTTTATGTCGGGTCTATGAATCCAACAAAAGACCTGATGCAGTCCCTTTAAGGTAAACCGAAGAATAACAAAGAGAAGCTACTTCTGGTACTCCAAAACAAAAATACACCAGCAGATTCTGCGTCTCTTGCAACGCCACCATCGCCCCGCCACACCCGATCCCATCCCCAACACACACGGACCCACAGACACCCAGATCATATGCTTCAGTCAGTAGTAGTAGTATTATTAGTGTTAATAGTAGTAGTAGAAGTAGTAATAGCAGTAGTAGCAGTAGTAGTAGTAGTTGTTGTGTAATAGTAGTAGTAGAAGTAGTACTATTAGTAGCAGTAGTAGCAGCAGCAGCAGCAGTAGAGGTAGTAGCAGAAGCAGTAGCAGTAGTAGAAGTAGTAGCAGCGGCAGCAGCAGTAGTAGTAGAGTAGCAGTAGTAGCAGTAGTAGAAGTAGTAGCAGCGGCAGCAGCAGTAGTAGTAGTAGTAGCAGTAGTAGCAGTAGTAGAAGTAGTAGCAGCGGCAGCAGCAGTAGTAGTAGAGTAGCAGTAGTAGCAGTAGTAGAAGTAGTAGCAGCGGCAGCAGCAGTAGTAGTAGTAGTAGCAGTAGTAGCAGCAGCAGCAGCAGTAGCAGTAGTAGAAGTAGTAGAAGTAGTAGAAGTAGTAGCAGCGGCAGCAGCAGTAGTAGTAGAGTAGCAGCAGTAGTAGTAGCAGCGGCAGCAGCAGTAGTAGTAGAGTAGCAGTAATAGCAGTAGTAGAAGTAGTAGCAGCGGCAGCAGCAGTAGTAGTAGTAGTAGCAGTAGTAGCAGTTGTAGAAGTAGTAGCAGCGGCAGCAGCAGTAGTAGTAGAGTAGCAGTAGTAGCAGTAGTAGAAGTAGTAGCAGCGGCAGCAGCAGTAGTAGTAGTAGTAGCAGTAGTAGCAGCAGCAGCAGCAGTAGCAGTAGTAGAAGTAGTAGAAGTAGTAGCAGCGGCAGCAGCAGTAGTAGTAGAGTAGCAGCAGTAGTAGAAGCAGCGGCAGCAGCAGTAGTAGTAGAGTAGTAGCAGAATGTAATAGTCACATGCTTACTACAATTAAAGAAAATTAAACTCGTTTCATTAAACTCGTATGATAGTAACTCCATTGAGATCATCTTCTCATAAAAGAAAGTACTATTTATTTCATGTCTATATACTCTTCTCAAGGGATAACTTTGGTGTGAAACAATATTAATCTCTTCCAGTTCCCTGGTTGAGATCACGATCAACTTAACGCTTGAGTAAGCGGATCGGGGATCCTATTACAAAAAAAATACCCCAAACAGTTGTATTGACTTAAATCCGTTTAAAATATGTTTACTTCAGTTTACGTGCGTCAACACCATATCAACATTGGTTCCTTTCTTTGAAGTCGCAACAAGATGGGATGGCTCATTTTATTTTCACGGGTATATAAAGAAGCTCGGTCTCTTTAATAAGCATACTTTGAAATTGATTTCAAAACTTGAAGCTGAAACGTGTAATGAAACTGACATTAGGGATGGACGCAAAGTTGCCCGAAACTGTAAGTTATTTTTATTTTATATTTTACCGATCGGGATAGAGTTATTTAACTTTTCGTCGGCTCATATTCTTATGTTATCAACTATTCAAATGTAATGGCATAACAATGTCACTGTTACTGTTGTTTGGCGCTTGTTTCAACCAAAGGTTTTTTTGGACTTGATAGAAAAAATTCAGCTTTAAACTAAATTAGTTATATATCTGTGAAACACACATTTTTAGTGGTTTTAATAAAAAAATATCTTGCTTTTCAATATCAGTTGAGAAATAAAAGAATGCACGTGCGAAATTTTTTTTTCAAATGGGCAATTTAATGCAAAATTGTGCATCATCAAAAACTAGAAACTATTTTTTTTCTGAATTGTTATCCAAAAACGGTGTTAATTTGTTGGATAAACCTTTAAGACATTCTGTAAGTTGTATAGCAAACATTGAGGCTGACTGAAGTTATTTGAGATTTCATAATTTTCTGTATGGGAAAATACTCGGAAGAATGGCCATTATTTAAAACACAGCTTGTCACATTATTGTATAACGTTTTAAACCATTGCACTATTGACTCCCCAAAATTACACTTTCCGTAAGTAAGCAGATATTGAGCATAACCAAATAACTGTCTGACTTTTATTCAGTGAAATGTATACATGAAAACATTAGGATAGACCCTGAGAAGTATGTAGGAATACATTCGTGAGTTTGAAAAAAAAAGTTTTAATCATTATATGTAAATAAAGCGGGATCCACAGTATTTACCTTTTATGCGATCACGTGACTTCCAAAGCGCACTAGGTTTTCACCAAAGTATGTATTGCGTAATATGTATAGCCCAATTAGCTCAGTCGGGAGCAGCGAGGTCCGACTACTTTACGCTCATGCACACTTATTATTACTGCGAGTGTAAAGGTAATTTTAGTTTGGGCTGCGAGTTCAAACCCACAAAGTGGATTTGCTTGTTTACGTACCGCGATTGAATTCCGTTAAACAATCTTGCTTTTAATTAGTAAATAATGAATAATGTTTAGTGTATAATGTTTGCAAACATAATTATTGGGTGTTTTATAAGCTAAAAGTTACGGACAGTGTCCCTTTAAAACACATTCAAACATTCTTGTTTTCTTAGGACCCTTTCTAAGGTATCCCTTTCCTCATCTGATAGTTGGTTTAAGAATGGATTATTTATATTTAAAAAATCTGTTTCTTCCCTCTGATTCTCATCTTGTAGTCTGGAATTATAAAGATTTTTATAAAATAGATTTTGTTCGATTAAAACGTCATTTATATTGTTCGTTTCTGACCCATCAGTTTTGACAATTTTTGGAATAAGTGTTTCTGTATAATTATTGTCTTTTTTCTAAATTGCAAAATATTTAGTTGACTTTTCTCCTTCGACTTTCCATTTTGCTTTTGTTCTTAAAATAATCCCTTTACATTTTTCATCTCTTATTGTTTTTAATTCTACTGTTAATTGGCTGGTCAATGAAAGAAAAACCTACGGATATATGGGAATGATCCGATTTATAACATAATTATGCCAATATCCGTATTCTCAACAAACATTTGTAAATCTGATGAGAAAATGAAATAATCTAAACGCGCCATTTTATTTTGGGGACCACTCCATGTATATCTATTTCTATTTTTCATGTTCTATTCTCCAAATATCATGCAAGTCTAAAGTTTCCATAGTGTTTATGATCATTTCATTTGACTTTATATTATTGTTGTGTTTTTATTTATATGTGTTGATTTCATAATACAAGGGTACATTCCAATCACCCCCAATAACTACAGATGAATTACCGAAACTTTCAATTAAATTGAAAAAAATCTTGGAAGAAGTGCGGTTTTTCTTCATTAGGGCAATATACTACAGATATTGCCATTCTCTGATCTTGAATAGTTATATCTAACATTATATAGTTACCGTTTGGATCTATAATACAACTGGCAAGTTAATGTATAATATTAATGACCAATTTTAAATGTTTAAAATGTATATGTATACAATAGTCATGTGGCATTTTTTGTCAAAAGTCGATATTGTAATAAATATATATTATATATTCTGTGATGAATTATAGAAATATCCCAGTTTGAGAAAATCTATAACATATCCCTTCCTCTACTGTGCTATCTCGCCTAGTGTGCAAGATAGCACAGTAGCCAAATGTTATGAACTAAACGATAGACGTCACGATATTATGTCACGAATATTACTCCGCGCTGTCGCCAAAGGAGTGACAGAAGAAGGAATACTTGTTTCAAAGGACGATTAAAAAGAAATTCATCACATAATATATATTATATAGTTTAATTAACATTTTTGTCGTGATACGGAAAATAATTCACTCGTGAGAAATATTCTAGGCACTCGGTTCTGTATCGCAAGAATCTTTCTCACTCGGGAATCGGGAATTATTTCCCGTATCACTTCAACAATGTTAATTAAACTCTATAAAAGGTAATGCAACAATTGTACACACAAACGTGCAATCGAGTACCTAATTCGAACATTAATTGAATGTTTTTATCTTTTAGATGAGAGACACGGAGGAGAAACCGAAGCGGTCAAGGCTGATTGCGGGAATAGCCATAGGATTGGTTACCTTAGTAACGGTTGCTACCGTTGTCATAGTTTCCGTCTATTTTGGCGTGAAACTTACACAAAACAACTATAAGGTATATGCTATTATTATTAAGGGGTATTATTATTATTATTATTATTATTATTAACTCGAAACGATCGACACTTGCCACAAAAGATGATCTTTGATACAGTTTTGAAATACCGACCTGAATTTCATTAAATTTGTAAAGAAGTTTTAATTATGCTTTCTCTTCTATGATGCACTACATTTCAATAAAAGGACACCTAAATTGATGTTTGTTCACCAAATTTCACGTAATGGGAGATAGCACTGACCTTGGGCTTATCAGCACCCCTGCTGTTGTTAACCCGGTCGTGAAATGTAATCTCTTTTGTGTTTATCGTTGTATTGCAATTAAATTATGTTTATTCTTCCATAAATTAGTATCATTTTAAACAATATGATTTTAAACAGTGACATGAACCGGTATTTTTCTTCATACATATTTACAACCTTCAAACAAATTTTAATAGAAAAAGAGTTTACGATGGTTTATAATTGGTTATTGAAATGCTTACTGATATAGAGAAATAATAATAATAATAGAAGCGAACCAAATGGTCAAACCTGGTTATTTGCAATCGTAAACGCTCGGCCAATCTCGTCATTCTTCGGGATCCCGCCTCGTGTGTATCACGACGCTTCGGTATGTTCAAAATCTTGACATTTTGTTAGCCGGAAGGCAACGGCACAGCAAATAGTGAACTGTTGCTATGTCAACAATATGGCCGCTAGCCGTACGTGTTGCTGTATACTTTGCGTTGTGTGTTTGTACAATGCAGATGAAGGTTTGACGCTGCGTTCATGTAAATAAACCATTGATGGAGCAATCGGCTGAATAACAATGAAAAATTTGGATGATAACTTTTGATTTTGAATGTAAATTTGTTTTGACCTGAATCTAAGGCGCGAGACAAACGTCTAGAACAGTCCTCCTAAACAAAGTTTGATTTTTGCCGATACACTGATAAGGTTTCTGATTGGCTGAGACAGGAACACCTGCTATCCAAGATATACAGAAAGGCAGAAAGACAATACATTTATTAATAAACAAAGATAAACAAATAGAGTAACCTCATTATTATATCCACGAACTAAATGCGGATGGTCAGAAATATTTTAATAAAAACATAATAATTACGGTCACGCGCTTCCACTTTCACATCTATGTCTGACAAACGGTCAATACGTTTGTATTTACAATCAAGCGTCGAAGATGATCAAGACTAGTAATGTTGTTTGGGGAGAGATATCAGGGGAGACAAATCACTGCTAGTCCTTATTCTAGAGTACTCATATCACTATTGCATTTGTTTTTCGAATGCCTACTGTATAATTTCTCATAACACTTGATATACATATTGTTTATCTAGGAATCGTGGGTGACGTACCACACAGACAAAGGTGAAACTGTCCAGGAGAAAATAAAAGTGGTCAATGATGACGAGGTTGACGTCACAGTTCCAAATGAAATGAGGCTGGTGTACGACTACAAGCATGTAAGTCGAAGCAATAAACTGTAAAACAAAATAATAGAAATATTAGAAAACACTGACGATGATTGAGGAATAGTTACTATTTTTATTGTCGATGATACTCGTATTGTATTCCGAGATGCAAGTCAAAAAGAAACAACAGTATCATATGTGATGCTAAACATGTATATTTAATATAAGCTACCATCAGTAAAATCATGGTGACGTTAAAACGTCTCCCGTCAGATTTATTTATTTATTTCATCTCATGTTTTGTTTGAAACTCTGTGTTATCGTTTATATAAAAACTCATTTTGATATATTTTATCACATACAGGGCATAATAGTTTACCGATTCCGAGACGCTGAGTCAAAGGAGGGCGCATGCTACGCCTATCATATGAACCGTACTCAAGCCGGAACACCAAGCCAAGTTCAGAAAGACATGGCAAACACAGAGGTATATATCACATGTGTACATGACCTTTGTCTTAAATTGCCACACAACAATTTTGAAGTATTATTAGCACCTCAATTAATTAATCCAGTATCATTTTTTACTTTAACATTTTCGCAGTCAAATTTCAAATGTCGTCTGCTAAAATTTGAATTCAAACATTCCGGGAATAACTTATACATAACGTGTTATGGAAATCATGCTTACTGAATGGCGAACGGTGTAAACCCTGATCAGCATGCACATAGTATGCATGTTGCTCAGGGTCTACCCTAGTCGTAAAATGAAATGGTTATTAAAGTATTATATCGTTAAGTACTACGTATTTTTAAATATTAGTGCGCTTAAGTCCAAACGAAAACATTCCAAACTGAGAATTTCTCCTTTTGATGTGAGTTCCATGCGTATATTATGTTTATTAAAACTATAATTGAGTAGGCATACCTTTCTAAAATCGCTGATCCATATCTTACAATCAAAACATGTTAATATTCATTCATAGGTAAAACTGATACTGTGAAAGTCGCGGATTTCAGTAAATAAAAACATGACACATGCATTCACATTAAGAGAAGCTGTACATTTCCATGGCTTTAAGCCAACATAGCGTATATCACTCTTGATGTATATTTAGTTACGCTCGTTTCGCGTTCACCCCACAATTTGAATAATGTACAATCGCATCTCCAAAATAGCTCATACCTTGCACCATAGCTCTAATGGTTTTCCTTTGTTCTTGCTTATGATACAATTTTCATAAACCTGAAGGTCTGAGCCTGCGGCCCTCGAAAAGCAGTATAAATCGCATATACTCGAAAAAATTATGCTATAAATATTACATATATCATCCGGAACGCATTATATTGTTTTAACAGGTCAATGTGAAAACAGAGAGCGAATCGTCGGAAAAGAAGTTCTTGTTCACCGACAGATTGTTACCTAGTTATATGTTGTCGGAGAACGTTCAGGAGATGTGTGACGGAACAGACGTGTATTGGATGGAATGTAAGTCGCTTGACACCCTATATTTAATGAAACCGAGGACTATATCAGAACATTTTATTTTGTTTTCTTCGACTGAATATTTTAAATCTTCTGAAATGTAGAAAGTTCTACCGTCAAACAGGCATAGTCGTCGACGTTACTGATTTGGTTTCGTTGAAGTAGTGCTCCTAGTATAGGATAGAGACTATCGGATAAAACCTATCGTAAACACTAAGCCGGATAGAGGCTATTAAGAGAAATCTTCACCATTAAGAAACCGAAAAGGAGGGAGCGTATTAAAGTACTCCATTTCTAAGTATGGTAGTCCATTACTAAGTATGGTAGTCCATTACTGAGAATGGTAATACATTACTGAGTATGGTAATCCATTACTGAGTATGGTAGTATATTACTGAGTATGGTAATCCATTACTGAGTATGGTAGTCCATTACTGAGTATGGTAGTCCATTACTGTTACTAAGTATGAACAAGATAAAGCTACACTCTTTACTGTACAGTATATGAACTAATATGACAGCCTTTCGTTGATTATAACTGATTTTATTAAACTTCTACCACATGTAACTATATAATGGGCATAAATTGCCTTTCTTATTATATTCTTTTAAATTTATATTGGTTTCCAGAGTTCTAAATCTCACAAATTCTGGTATATGATGATATCCTAAATGTTTCTGTGTTATGCTTGCAGTGAGCAGGGATGATGGAATAGAAAAGCGATCTACTGAGACTACTCCGTGCAATACGTGGTATAAGTGGTATTTATACTGCTGGAATGCAACAGACGGCTACCGTTACTGCTATTACGCCAGGAAGTTCTTTTGTCCAGACGGCACAACCGAACTCTACTGGAAAGTGGTCCGAATGACCTAAAAGTGAATTGTCCGTGTGTCTCTTTATAAGTAAACATACTACTTACTGACTTTGTAACTCCTAAAGTGTTCTGCGTCTAAATAAAGCATTCGTGGCATCAATGGTGTTTGACTGTAAACATTTTATTTCCAACGGCCAAGTATGTTTAAATGTATAATGCCGATTTCGATAGTTAAAAAGTGAAAACAAAAGGGAAGTATTTCAATTCGTATTGTTTAGTACTCAAAGCATTTAAATTACGTAATGAATTATTATATTATAATTAAATTATATTTTTCTTCTCCCAAGTAAATCTATTTTTTCTTAGTCATGGATATGCACATACTGAAGCAGTCTCTTATGTATGGTGATGTCTGCTAAGATAAACTAATTTACTGTATGTATATTCTCCCAGAACTGTTCCAAATAATATGTTTTAATAGGCACAACACCCTGTGGGATTTTATTATTTGTATTTTGATGAATCTATGTATTGATCGCCGTAAAACCCCAATTCAATTCAGTTAAATTCATCAGTCATGTGACTCTTTGTTTATATAGTAAATATGTTGCTTCATGAGCCAATCTGGCCATTATTTTGAAAACTTTCAAAACTTCCATGTATTTCAAGCCTGTAATAAAGAATAGTATAGAAACAGTCTGTGAGTTGGTGGGGGTGAAGGAGGGTTCAAGACAAACTGTCAATGTTTAGTACAGAAGTGTTTGTAGTGATTGTATTCTTTTAAATATCCGTTCAGTGTAATTATTAGTCTAGATCATCTGCGACGCTTGCTTGTTTTCATCACAAACGTATAGAACAGTTCTCCTAAACAAAGTTTGACTTTTGCCGAGATGCTGGTATCGTTTCTGATTGGCGGAGACAGAAACACCTACTATCCAAGATATACAGAAAGGCAGACAGATAATAAATTTATATATAAACATAGAGGGAAACTTCATCAATATATCGACGAACTAAATGCGGATGGTCAGAAATACTTTAAAAATAATAATTACGGTCACGTGCTTCAACTTTCACATTTGTTTCTTTAACATTTGTTTCTGCCCAAACGGTCAGTACGTTTGTATTTACAATCAAGCGTCGAAGAGGATCAAGACTATGTAAATGTGAACGTGCATGGCATAAGCTACATTTTCAAAATATTTGAAGCCTGTTTTAATTTTTAGTACAGTTTAAAATCATTATGATAGTATGTGATTGAAACATTGTTTATGTAATGTGTAAATATGTTTTCTGCAACACAGTGAGTAATAAAATAATTCTCTTTAAAGTACGTTGTTTGTGTTTGTTTAGCGGCCTCAGTTTAGCGGCCTCAGTCTGTGTGCGTAAGTGATGCATGTCCATTTATATGGCAGTGTTTGTCATGTTCATTAGAAGTCTCCATCGTGTTTTCTGTATTGTTTCAGTTGCTACTTGAATGGTGGCAGAAAGCAAAAAAACCGGAGTGTTGACAATAGTCTAAGAATGTGCACCTAGATGTACATGGAGAGTGGGCTTGGGATGTTCAATCCTGTTGGCACTAGATAACCATTTTGTATTGGAGAGCCGTAAATCTTCAATTCACTTCGACATCCCCCAACCCCGCAGTCCCGTTTTTGTTTCAATGTGACCTTCCATGGGTTGAACGGGATGCCAAACTGCATCAGTTTGTATAATGTACATAATTAACGTCTGATTTCGTATTAATGAATGTTCAGGCATGTTTTCAATTACATGTATCAACCTATGGTATTATATTATATAATTTGTTTAATATAATGTTGATAACGTAGAGACCGAGAGTGGGCAGAGGGGTGACATGGTATGTCAGGAAGTGAAATAATTGGGCTATATTGGATTCGAGAAGTGGAAGAAATGGAGAAAAAAATCTGAATGCATGTACAAAATCATACTTCTGTGTCATCTATTCTAAAGTATCAATATGTGTTTTCGCTTAATACAGATATCTGTTTATGCGTATGTGTGCTTGTTATTTTTTACCCATTTGTTTATGAGTATTATCGAGCCCTTATTCTTTGGTGGCCTTTGAAGGAATATCTAACCCTTAGCCCTCTACATATATATAATGGACTGTTCTTTCTTTGAATTAAGACCATTCCATTTATGTGACAAATGTTTTTGGCGGGGAAATGACTGATCAGCAGCCGGACATTGTAAACCCAGATGTTACTCGCAGGCTGATCTGGGTTTACAATGGACGCATAGGCTATTATAGTCGTGCTTAGCGGGTTAAGGTTTAATAATGTACTTAGAGGGAGTCAGTAAATGTTACAAAGTGTTACAGAGTGAGAACGACCGCATAAAATTTCTGTTTTTTGAAATTGGAAAACAATCGCACATGTCGCAAGTTTTCATAAGTACAATGGTGTAAAGGATTAGTAAAGGAAATACAATTTAAAGGGGCACATGGCAATCTTGAAGTGTTTATCAAGCATTGAAATTGGCCTCTCGATTTATTAAACCAGTATCATTTGACTTTAAATCTGCTTGCATATATTTAAATACAATTTTGAGATTTCAACTTTTCTTTTGTTATACTACCACATTTTTGAATATATTACTGGTGAAAAGTAATCAACAGTTAGTAATATGCAAAAAACGATCTGCTTTATACAATTCTTATAATTAATATTAATGATTGAACAAATGCAATTTATGTAGAAAAACTAACCGGACGCCGCTAGTTTTTAAACAATCAAAGAGTATGAGAGTGGACCTTTGGAAACGGCTGAACACGACACATACAAAATATTGCAGTCTCGGTTTGACTGATACTGTTCATGAACGGTAGTGAAATATGCTAGCTACCGCTCACGCTCTCTAGTCCCGGGTTGAGCAGAACGCAATATTCATAAAATCAAAAGTACATAATGTTAACCATCCCGAAGATGGCATGCATATGGCGGTGGACATAGAAATATTTTCTTCCCCCATGTCCAGCGGCATATGGTTCCAGTATCTAACAAAATACTATGCCCCGAAGAGCGAAATAAACAAAATGGAATTTAGTTGGGAGCAGCGGTTATGAATCCTGTGTAACACAAGCAACTGCCAAAAGACTAAAATAAAAAGCAGACAACATATCCTATGAGTGGTTAAACAATACCCAGAGCCTTTTATCAGCCGGAGTATTGGAACCACCGAATCGAAAATTAAGTAAAAACACAAAAGCAATTGAAAATGTACCACCGATAACTAAATATAAGTATCGGGCTCAGCGATCTCCAAAGATCGAATGAATAACAGTCCTGATTGCAAGCGCGGGGAGATTAAGATTGCCAAGAATACCTTTAAATATGAAGAAAGTGTAATACACGGAATTTGACTGCAAAAACTTTTGATATCCTGGTTTAACAAAATAATTTCAGTTGTTATGTATGTGAATGAGGAATTACCCGAGAGCCGCATCAGCCGATAACATTTTTATTTTCTATGTTAAGCCGTGGATGTGCTTAAAAGTAACGTAAGCATTTATTCAATTCATTTGAACAGTCTTTTGAAACGGATATAGCTTAAAATAAAATAAAATAATAAAGCCTTTTATAAGTATACGTCTACATTATATTTAAGTACAATACAACACAAACAGTCTATTACATCATTTTAGAATTATTTGATAGTTAGGATTGTGTGATTCTTGGTTTCAAGAAACTCATTACTGAAATGAGTGATTCAAACAGTCTTAATCTGTTTCTCACATCAATTTAAAGGTTTAATCAGTTCTGAGAACATACTGAGTTGCATCATAGTAGCATGACGTTATGTCATAATACCAGGATGGGATGGCATAATACCAGAAAGTGATGTCATGACCAAATGAAAATATGAATGAAGCATTCTCATGGGTTGTGTGATAAAAATTGGGTAATTAAAAATGTTAATTTAGCGAGGGGAAGAAGGTCAGTCTGTTCTCAGAACTCATTGAGTAATGAGGTTCTTTAAATCCAGAATCACAAAATTCTAATAATAAAATAATTCTAAAATGATTTAATGGACTGTTTCCTATTAATACTTTCCTACTTAGTTTACAAAACGACAACATGAGGTAATTTTAATACAATAATAAACAGCATTCGACAAGACATCGATCATATATCAGTAAAACAAATCAACTCTCAATCGATCGATCGATGACAGGCAGGTGATAACGTCATCAGCAATATACGAGTAATACAAAACATATCGACACAAATAGTAGTGAATTACCGCGGGCCTTGGTATCGATGTTATTCAAGTTCCGCACAACAGGACAATATAAACCTTCTCGAAATATTTGATTTGCCCTTGGTATCGATGCACACTTTTAGAAAAGTGTGCCGTTATACGAAATATCAGTACACTTTCGTTTTCCTGTATCGAATATATCATACGACTTTGTACAATGCAAAGTATTCTAAGGCATGCGATAAAGAGGATATATCATGGTCTGGGGCGATATCAAAGGGTATTTCTGTCGAAATCTTCTCGGCTCCGCCTCGAAAATGTTCAAAAGGAAGACCCTTTGATTTCGCTCCAGTCCATGATTATATATCCCCATACATTCTATAACTATTACATATGACATTATTAACACCTGCAAACAATGATCTTTTGTTACAAAATGACCGCAAGTGTCTTGTCACCACTGTATACATGTTTATTACAAGCTTGTCACGTGTGAATGTGATACATGGAGTTGATATGATGAATGATGACGTAAGCATTCAACGCTCGTAAATGTGATTTGTACGTCATTTGTTTGTTAAAGGAAATGTATTGCAACTCAATACAATGCGAATAAAGCAGACATGCATGTAACACATGTCTTTTTATGTTGTTGTTTTCTAAATTATAAATGTAACATGAATATATGCAAGACAAATTAATGTCTTGTTCGTGGAAGGAATTTATTTCTGTGGGAAAAACGCTATTTGTGACGTCACTGTGTAACTGTAGAAGCAGCGCGAAATTGAACCTGTCACGAAACTATAATGCTTCGGGTAAAATAAATAAAATAAATAAAATAATAAATAAAATAAATAAAATAAATACAACGAAGCTGAGTTTGGAATTGTTATTTAAGGTCTCACACAGCGCATTTTTATCACTACACAGTGCATTTTTACTACGTTGACCTATAAGGATACAGTTTACAGGGTCATTCCGAACAGGAAGTTTCCAAGATAAAAGTTACTTTTTTATGTAACCAAGTCATTTGCCCACACAAAACTGTACAAAATCTGGTACGTTGACCAGTTTTTTTTTAATTGGAGTGGTGACCTCCAACGCACTATTTTGGGCATTAACTTCAGAGTTTGGACCAGAATTCCTACTCTTCCTCAACACCCATAACACTGCCCAATTTGGTGGCAGTGTCATCTAATAGCTGCACATCCAATTTCAGACTCTGTTCATCTCACCTGCAACAACGATAAACATATATGTCAGCAATTATTACAAATATTTAAAACTGAAGAACACACTACTACTTTTTAAGGCGTAAGAATTATCTACCGTGGTTTTAAGGGAGCTAACTGTGTAGTGAGACCTTTATAAATAAAGTTTACAGGGCCATTCCGAACAGGAAGTTTTCAAGCTAAAGGTTACTTTTTTATGTAACCAAGTCATTTGCCCACACAAAACTGTACAAAATCTGGTACGTTGACCAGTTTTTTTTTAAATTTGAGTGGTGTCCTCCAACGCACTATTTTGGGCTTTAACTTCAAAGTTAGGACCAGAATTCCTACTCTTCTTCAACACCCATAAAACTGCCCAATTTTGATGGCAGTGTCATCTTATAGCTGCACATTCAATTTCAGACTCTGTTCATCTCACCTGCAACAACAATAAACATATATGTCAGCAATTATTAAAAATATTTAAAACCGAAGAACACACTACTACTTTTTAGCGTATTTTTTTTTATCCTACCTTGGGTTGTAACGGAGCTAACTGTGTAGTGAGACCTTAACGGCACCGAAGAAAATCAGTGGCACCAATGAGGCTTGAACTCGTTAAATAAAAATTGGTTCAACAGAAATAGTTAACACACACATGCTATTGTTTTTCGCTTGTTTTATTCAAACTTTGTTCAGATATGAAATTACAAAAATAGCATCTAAGGGTTGAATAATCTCTTTAGAGGTTTAAGAGCAACTGCAGAGATTTGAGTCATATCAGTAAACTTAACATTTAATTGTGTACACAATACAGATCTAGAATGAAATGGTCTTCATCTTTAATTTGATTACAATTTAAACATATTACATTTTCACGGGGTATTTTATGTCTGAAATAGCGACCTCATTCTATTAGTAATAAATACTGATAAAGGTGATCGTTTGGGAGCGAGTTGCCAACAAACACAATTAAGAGAATAAAGCAGCAGGCTCAGTTTTATTGAGTCTGCTCATAAGAAGTAATGAAAGAAACAACACCTCTCACGCTCCCTAGCACCGGCTTAAGCTTTATTCTACTTCAAAGCCACCGATAAGTCATGCGCACTAATTCTAACTTTTATTCGGAGGTATGACACGTGTTGTGACGTTCTTCTGACCTAGTCATAGCTTTGTAAGAAATAGTTTATCATGGTAATTTAATAAATGTTGTATTATTTGGTATGTTAATACATACAATATACATTAATAGGTATAACTTATCTGCTGATTTGTTTTCCGAAACCAATTATAACATAATACATATGAATCATATTAGAATTTTTGTGTCAACTATTGCTAAACGTGATCTTAAACGTATTCGCTGACTCCCCCTCTGAACAGTTTTATGATCTGCCGTGTAATATATGGAACAGAACTTTACCTGGTCTTTGTAGCCCACATTTTCCGTTCGATTGCTTTCTTATTCGATACACATTTCTAGTGACAGTTTGTTCCCGAAATTGACATATACATTATCTTTATACGAGTCTTTCTTGACAGTTATGATTGCTGATGTCATGCGTAGCTTCTTTCGTCGATAAAGACTTAACATGAAAATCCACAATGTCTTTTCGAACGTACGACCCAGTCATATCTGACTCGTATTTGGCTGGCTGCCGTATCTGACCTGACGATTTGTATGGTTATACTTAGGCGTATTACTACTTAAAAGTTATTCAACACTGTGTTTAACATAATATTAGTTGGAGATTTTAACTTCTATTTCTGAAAAGTGGATGATTCAAGTGTGTATATTTTGGAGATAAATAAAAAACTCATAGTAGAGACAGATACTTTTAAACATGAAGTAATCTACTTGGAACTTTTTATTGCAATCAGCCATTTACGAAATCCACGAGACTTTTAAAACTGACAATGGAGATTCGTGTAGTATTTAACTTTGCTGTGATAGCTTGCTTAATAGGTAAGATATAGTATTATTAGTTTGCCTGATAATGTTTAAATTGTTTAATTACTTGAATGTCATTATACTGAACACCAAACTGTCGATTTCTTTATTGAAACTGGGTTTAAGCAGGAAGATGAACGTAAGATTGTTTTGATTTTTAATGTAAACTATTTATGTCTTATGATCATATTTGTGTAAAACGACTTTTTGACATTGTTGAACTCAATAAAATGAGATAAAATGAATTAGTATAAACTGTTCATGATTGGTAAATATATGATACTCATGTCCCTAGAACAGGTTTAAACATCATTCCCAGAGTTCGGTAAACGGTCTTTAAAGGTAAATATTTTAAACAGGAAAAATAAATAGTTTTATTGGGAAGCAATAAATTATAAAATAATTGCATTACACCTAAACGAAGCATGAATAAAACGATTAAACACTAGAACCGACAATATTTTGTAACATCCATTTTCGAAAAACATATTGAAAAGAAGACTGTACTGAGAAAGTATTGTTGGTAAATGTCAATGTTTCATAGTAAGGTTGGCATACGTCAAGGTAAATACTTACCACTTGTACTATTTAAGCCTGAAAAGCCATTGTGAATGAACTTAACATTAGTGTTTAGATGGGGAAAGACGAATAAAGTCAGTTGCAACTTGTGTCTTGCCGATAATTTAAAGAATGGTATATTTAATCTACATATTATTATTTGCAAATCATATTGTAGTAGCCTATTTATGATTTATGAAAATGATAATGCAATTTTCTTTTGAATTTTAATTTAAATGGAAAGTCACAACATACGTTTAGTTCTCGTAATAGGTATTTAAAATTTAGAGCTTTTCAAGATATCTATTGCTTATCTCGCTACTCTTTTTTGCGAAATCAACTGATTGTTGTTAATGCAATTATAAATAGGATATGCCATCACCAACATCGTTAATGTACCATGCATAAGCAAACACCTATATTGACATTAACTCTTATATGACCGACTTCACATGCATTTATTTGAAGAAGTGTTAAATAGTTTCAACAAAACTGACCATGTTCTCGAATTAAATTGTAATATTCAAAATCCCAATTTTGTGACGAACACAAACGTAGAGCAAATTGAATATTCAATGAAAAGGACAATACACAGCACAAAGAGTGAACGAATTGGAACGGTATGTAAGCAATACGGCCTACTGGTTAGCATAAGTCGATTTTATGTGTACAAAACCTCGCTATTATCCTGTCTTCGGTGACCAAATTGACAAGGGCCGTGTAAATAAAAGTACATCCAACCAAAAGTAAATCTCTAGCAATCACTTCCACACCCAAATAAGTAAGCAAACGATCTACATGTACTTTAATGTTGCTATAAATATATATGAAACATATAATTAGAAACGTCTCCAGAACTGTACTGAACAACCACAGCAGTTGCAGCCAAAGACTTAGGCATACTGTCAACCCGGTTGAAACTGTCTTCATATAAATACCTAAAACTAGCATCACGATAATCACTCTTCTAGTCTAAGAAGTAAACAATCAGGTGCACAGTAAATTATTTTGGAGTGTCATACAATCCCATCTTTTGATACGATTATTTCTAATAAATTACTTTCAGAGTACGTGCTTTGCAAAATGATAGGGTCATAAACTCTTTTGAAAAACCTGAAAGTGATCATGACCAAGGATCTTACGAAGTTTGTAAATCACCTCACCGCAGAAGTCAGGTTGTGATAGTCCTTGTCGCAGAAGAGTTCTTAAATTACTTTTATATTTGGAAAGAAGATCAGGGTTACGATATCAAAACTTTGCAAAGGTTTTACGAAGTTTATGGTAACGGTAACCCTGATGGAGTAGTCCTCAACTCGAGTACAAGCTCTAGAAAAACTAATAACTTGAGACACATAGACCCCATAAGAAGTTGCTCGGGGAACATCCCCATCTAAATAGGGATAATTAACAATATCAAAATTAAAATCATCTCTCTTGTCATATATTTTGCTAATTATTTCACCATTTTCAATGGAGAGATGTCAATCAAGAAAAAAAGCGTTAGTATCAAAGGTATTAGCTTTTTTAAGTTGAAGTTCTTTAGGGTATATATTATTAACCATAGTAGAAAATAAAGGGTTGTCAATGTTTAAGATGTGTCATTAAAGGCCTCAATAACATCTTCCTGGGTATCTGATGAAAGACTCAACATGAAATCTCTTTCATAGCAATATAAAAACAACTCTGCGACAAGGGGTGCACAGTTCGTACCCATAGGGTTACCAACAATTTGTCTATAAACGGTCGTTCCATACCTGACGAATATATTATCTAATAGGAAGATGAGTGCTTCACAAACTTATTGGCAAGTTTGACTTTGATAAGCAGATGTGGTAAGGCTGTATATAGTGTAGAGAAGTTAAATAGATGAAACTTGACGTTTATTGCAAATTTTATCCAGAACGTCTCCTGAATTTTTAATAGACCAAAACAAATTAATCCCAGAGTTTTCATATGTTTTATCACAATAATGTTTAACGTGATCTTTAACGACAGTAATACAAAGAAATTAAAAGTTTGGAGATGTTTGTGGTGGTGCAGGCACTAGAATTAGGGCCTTATACGGATTTTTATGTAATTTAGGAATCCAGTACGACAGTTTGTTCTGCTTTTTGTCTACCCCAGCCTTGAAAGTAGTGCACCGAGTGATATGTGTGAAAACAACATCATCCTTAGTAGAATGAACTCGAGTATACCAATTAGAGCTACCGAGTTCCAGAGATAAAACATTGACGTAATGTATGCGTCAAACAATAATTACATTATTAGCTGCTTTATCAGCAGGGACAAAAGCAAATTTAAGTTTTGAACAGAATTAAAAATCAAACCATTTTCTTGTGTTGCAAGATCTAACCTTCAAATCAATAATGTATTTTTGAGCTTAAAGGATGAAACGAACGTGTTGACTGGAAGAGTTCGAGCCTTTCCAACATTGAATTGTATACATTCAAAGAAGAAATGATTTGCATCTTCCTTACCCTGACCACAATTGCATTGAGGCGATTCGCGTAAATGATTTTGAAAAAATATCACTATGGAGATTACTACATGAATTTCTTATCCTAGCAAGAATAACAGATAAAAAAAAACGTACACCAAATAAGTATTACCACTTGGAAGCAGTCAGTGGAAAGAAGGCGGCTGTGGGGTTTAAACCAGGTTCTAAGAGCAATGATATCGGAAGAAAATAAAGTCAAACAATGTAGGCACACCACCAACTTGGTCAAAGGTGAAAGAATTATCAAAATCGGATAATAATCAAAGAAATATAACCATTTGAAGGTTCTTTTGAAACGGATATGGAAGCCGCCATTTTGAGAACTATGACATCACAGTTCTAAATTACCATATATGGACTATTTATAAATATGCTAACTTACTGAATATTTATCCGATTTATAGATATACATATCTCAGGGTTCAAATTTAGCAGTAATTTACTTGCTAAATGCAAGCAGATTTGTGCAGATTGCAAGTAGCAAATATTAGCACGCTAAATTGTTCAAGTAATAAAAGAAACTCACTATTTATCTAACTCAGTTAAATAGATGGATATAAGTAAGTATATGAAAACATTATTACATTCCTGCATCTAGCTGAGTGTGAAAATTTCATTATTTACATGAACAGCAACCCTACTAAAATGAATCGAGATTTTAAATTATTAATGCAAGTACCTTGATCAAAACAGCAAGTAGAAAACCTTTGTACTTGATATTTTTAATCAAGTGGCTAAAATATTAAATTTGATCCCTGACATATCTTGTATTGATTTAAACTTTTACAGTTTCTCATCATTACATACATAGGTTATATCAATATAGGTTATATGTTTTGAGAAATAATAATATTTGGAATTGAGCATCTGACCGGAAACGCCTCTGATGAATATTTAATTAAATTAAAAAATTCTTTGTTTTCGATTGTAGCAGTTTTACAAACTTAAACATATTTGGCCTTTGTATGCAATATGTTCTGATATATTTCTTTCTGATATAATTATAAGCTGTACAGTTATATACAATCGAGTGTGTACGATACCTGTTATAATCCGTATCAATACGTGTTATTGGTTGACTGTGGTCCTTGACTGCCACATTTCCTGTTCGACTGTTATCTCTACTTTTGGCTGACTATGGTCCTTGAATGCTACATTTCCTGTTCGACTGTTATCTCTACTTTTGGTTGACTGTGTTCCTTGAATGCTACATTTTCTGTTCGACTGTTATCTCTACTTTTGGTTGACTATGATCCTTGAATGCTACATTTCCTGTTCGACTGTTATCTCTACTTTTGGTTGATTGTGTTCCGTGAATGCTACATTTTCTGTTCGACTGTTATCTCTACTTTTGGTTGACTATGATCCTTGAATACTACATTTCCTGTTCGACTGTTATCTCTACTTTTGGTTGACTGTGTTCCTTGAATGCTACATTTTCTGTTCGACTGTTATCTCTACTTTTGGTTGACTATGATCCTTGAATGCTACATTTCCTGTTCGACTGTTATATCAACTTGTGGTTGACTGTGATCCTTAAATGCTACATTTCCTGTTCGACTGTTATCTCTTCTTTTGGTTGACTATGGTCCTTGAATGCTACATTTCCTGTTCGACTGTTATATCAACTTTTGGTTGACTGTGATCCTTGAATGCTACATTTCCTGTTCGACTGTTATATCTACTTTTGGTTAACTGTGGTCCTTGAATGCTACATTTCCTGTTCGACTGTTATCTCTACTTTTGGTTGACTGTGTTCCTTGAATGCTACATTTCCTGTCGACTGTTATATCTACTTTTGGTTGACTGTGGTCCTTGAATCCTACATTTCCTGGTCGACTGTTATATCTACTTTTGGTTAACTGTGGTCCTTGAATGCTACATTTCCTGTTCGACTGTTATCTCTACTTGTGGTTGACTGTGATCCTTGAATGCTACATTTCCTGTTCGACTGTTATATCTACTTTTAGTTGACTGTGGTCCTTGATTCTACATTTCCTGGTCGACTGTTAGATCTACTTTTGGTTGACTGTGGTCCTTGTTTGCTACACTTCCTGGTCGACTGTTATATCTACTTTTGTTGTATTCATCTATTAAATCAATTCATTTAACCTGTTTAGGATAGGACAAAGAAACTGACTTAAATTGAGAACAAGGTATACCGTCTAACCATGGTGTATATTCACCTGTATCAATTATGTATTATATAATAACAGAAGTATAGTTTGTAGCTTCTCCCGTTTCTGTTCACCAGGCCCAGTAGCACTCCACTTTTCAACTAGAAATACTTGGTGAAAGGTAAAATGGTCCTTTTGTTGTAAACCTTAACTGTCTTCATTCAGAATGTATTTGTTCGCCGATAAATCTTCATTAGTAGTCTCAGCACAAGTATGTAACCTGTTATAGACGATCTTGTCAACTCAGCACAAGTATGTAACCTGTTATAGACGATCTTGTCAAAGACAAAACAAACAAAAACAGTTTCCCAGCATATCCCCTTTCAGAATGTATTGTTTCGCCGATTAATGGCCATAAGTAGACTCAACACGATGATATAACCTTATACACGAATATACTATCTTGTCAAAGACCAAACAAAAACTAGTTGCCAGCAGAAGCCAGATGTCACATCTATTGACGTTTACATTATGTAATGCCGTTTTTAATTGTTTTATCAGACACTTTTAACACTACATGATGACATAGTAATATATCGTTTATGTAACATAATCAATCATTTTTACTTATACTAGTATACTGAAATAAATACATATTCAAATGAGCACATTGACAATTGATTCATTCTCTAAAGAATGTGTTAGACTGTTAAACACATTTTCCACATAACTTTGGTGAAAAGTCATACGTGATTAATAAAACTCGCGCTTAACATACTATGTAAAATAAAATTAACGTTTAATATTATAATTTAAAGGAGTATGAAAGGGGAAAAAATGAAATCGCCGAACACGATAAATGTATAATGTAAATAGCTCTTCCCAACCAAGGTCTTGCAGAATGGTGTTTACGCTGCTGATTCGGCGTTAGTCATTATGGGCTCGTCCGTCTTTGGGTTGAAATGTAAAACAGTATTTTATTGCAGTCTCGGTTTGATGGAAACTGTTCATGAACGTTGTTGAGCAATGCTTCTAAAGTTCACAAACACTAGCCGCGGGCTGAGCAGAACTCAATATTTAATGTCAATAATACGAATGTTTGTCATCCCAAAGATGGCATGCATATGACGGTAAAACATGGAATCTTCAATACCGGATTTGCATATCATTCGTACGGTTCTAGATATAAACAGGAGATACAATATTGAATTGAATTGAATTGGATTTTATAGTCGCACCAAGAGCTAAGGTTATATGGCAACTTTCCAGCTGCCATTGGTGGAGGAAGACACCCGGTGCCCCTCCGGGCAATTTTCAAACATAGATGTATGCAATGATACAGAGCTTAATTAACATTGACTTCGTATTATGAGATATAATTCCCAATGGCAGTCTCCATGTCGAAACAAAACGAGTGCCGATATGTAAATATATCGAGGAAGTAACCCTGCCCCCTCCGTGCACTTCCACCCCCATCCCACCCGCCTCTTCCTACAATTCCCCCACCCCCACACACCAAAAACTCATCGTCCGATATCTCTATAAATGACAGACGGAAATGAAAATGTCATACTATGCTCCATCTTCGTCTCGCTATATATTTCCTCCATTAAATCCATACTTAGATTGATATGTCCTCTATATATTTACATTTACGGGCTATCATTTCCATCTATTAAATATTATGTTGACTATCAATTTTAAATATGTTTTAATATAACGTGATCCTAATTTACAATTATGGCACATTAATTCGTTTAGATAATATTGCACTATTTGCTTGGAGCTAGAATATCTGGATATTCATACATATCCTTATCGTCACCAATTACTTTACAAACTAACTACTTGTTTTTAGCGTTTGCATCCTTACAAAACACTGCAACCACCAAGGCCTATGGTTAACCCGTTTGTGTTTACATATATTACAATCAATAAATACTAGTACTTTCCCAAGAGTTACTCTGACAACAATATTACTGTCTGTGACATGTAGATTTGAAGAATGTTTCCCATTTAAACAACTGTTTATAGTAAAACTTATACTGTTAGAAATAGCATAATTAAAAAAATTGATTTAGAATGTTAGTATATTGTACAAAGTTTGCCGTCGACCTCTGCAATAGAAAATTGTTTGTGTATTTGTATACTCATGGACCAAATGGTCTACTGTATTTGTTGAATAAACTATGATGTCATGATGCAAATAAGATGCGTGTATGAATTTTTAAAAAAAACAAGAAATGTCACTGTAAGTGACAAATGCACACGAAGTGTTTTTGACCTTTGACCTCTAAGTGTGACCTTGGAGCCACGAACCTGGTTTTTGTGCGCGACACGTCGTATTGTTTTGGCGAGCACTTGTGCTAAGTTATTTGAAAATCGGTCCACGAATGTCTAGAGTTATTAACCGGACACGAAAGCACTTTTTTTTTATCTGACCTCTACATGTGACCTTGACCTTGGAGCCACGGACCTGGGTTTTGCGCGCGACACGCCTTGTTGTGGTGAGCACTTGTGCCAAGTTATTTGAAATGTCAGAGTTATTGACCGGACACGATTGGACGGACGAACGGACATCCGGACGGACTGTCTGACGGACGGTGCGACTACTATATGCCGCCCCTTGGCGGCGGCATAAAATGTAGCAATTACATAATATTGCAGTGCAAATAAATACAAATAAATAGTTTAAATATGAGTACTGTTTGTAAAGATGTTTCTGTAGATGTTTCATGCTGAACTCGTATGTGTCATTTAATGTGTTTTATATTGTCTTTTGCAGCAATTTCGTCAGCCAATCGTGAGTATTTTATATTTCGTGTTTTTTGAAATGTATGAGATACCCCGGATAAAATCCACATACAATCCCCATCGGTTATCAGATTATAAAATAACCTTTTTAAAAAAAAATTAAGTAGGCCTACTTATACCGATTTCTTTAAAAAAAAATATGAAAATTTCAACAAAAATAAATAAACAAATATAATCTTGATTTACACATATTTTATTTCAAAGATAATCGATCATACAAACGTTACATACGATAATAAACGGATTCCAAGGAAATTAACAGAGTTATCAAATGCCAAATTGTCGGAACCAATCAGATTAATTCCGTATTAGTTTCGTACAATACTTTTTGAAATATCTAAACATTGTATGGTTTAAAAATATTTGCCTTATATACGGCTCGAACCGTGAACAGTAGACACCTAGTAGACAACGCTCTGTTGCGGTATTAAATAGTATATAGCAAATGCCGCGATCTGCAATCTGATTGGTTCCGATAATTTGGCATGTGAGCGATCTCGTAAAATGCTTTACAGATTCTGTTCACGGAAGTGCTCAGTCTTCACGTAAGACTTTATTTCAATAGCTTATACTAAGGTATACCTGTCGCAATGATATACATATTTTGTATTATATAACTAACTTGCTATTTAATTACATTTTTGATACCTTAATTTCTATTGAATTACATTTTAGATTTACCAAACGGGACTGGTAAGTTACTACTAAATTTCAATTTATATGTATCATCCATTATAATTTCGGGCGTTTATGTGTGTCTTGGAATGCAACAAGGAAATTCATTTAAGCCTGAATTATTTTTTTATTAAACTGTATGTCACTGTCTAGGTTAAATGTTTTATTTATGTCATTCAATAACTAGGTTGACAAATTGAGTGTGTACATGTGCCGTGCATGTATATGCTTGATAACTCGTGGAGGTAAACGTATTTTCTTCTCCTGGCGCTATGTTGGCAGGGCACTTACCCTAGACTCTTTCGTCGCCCTGTGGTCCCGTGTATCGGAATTTATCCCCCGAGCACGTTAGAGAACCATAATCTATGCATAAGAACCTACATAATGTGTTCATTAGCCGTTAAACAAGAATTCAATTAAATTCTCATTGCTCATCTCGTTTGTAAGCATAGGACATATACATGTTTTATTAGTTATATATGCACGTACGTACGTGAATGTGTGTGCGCAAGGACATGTTTAAATGTTACAACTGATGTATGTCAGTCTTTTATTCCTCAATACTGTTCTGTATCATGTGCACATATCGGCCTAATTTAGAACTGAATAGTTAAATGTACTGCAGTTTTCATGTTAACATACTGAAACACTGTAGAGTTGTTTTATTACTACGCGAGGAAACAAATGCATCTAATACATGCATACTAAACGAAGGAGACATAGCACTTATAAAAATGTATTGTCACACCCTATTGGGAATAAAGAAGTGAACTATACAAAGGTGCATAGTAATGTCAATACTGTCACCTTATTAATAAGCTGAAGGGGTCATGTGTCAAAATTGACAAGCGTTTGATGTTGCTTTTCGCTATTCAGTGACGTTTTATTGAAATGCTTTTAGACAAAGGGTGTTTTGTTAGATGTATTTCCTTGCTATCTAAAATCGCAAGCTGACTGATTTAAAAAAATAGGTCATGTGCGTCCGTAACGGTTTCGAACCTGCCAATTTTAGATACTGATAAAATACTTTTTTGTAACTCAAATCAGCGTCACATAATAAACCATACTATGAACGCGTATTGTCACGTAAATTTACAAAAGTACATTTAGAGTAAAATTAACGGGACACACGGTAATCTTGGAGCCTGTATCAAGCATTGAAATTAAAACCTCGATTTATTAATCCAGTATCAGTTTTGATTTAAAACCGATTACATATAAATACAATGTAATACAATAGGAGTTTTACTTGTTCCATCGTTATTCTACAATAGGTTTACATATATTATTAAATGCATTTTTTTCAACAAAAACAATTTGATTTTAAAAGGAATACAGCGACACCGCCCAACATTCTTCATTACCGAGAGTTCTGAAAAACTTGGAAAAGGGTGAAAGAATTATCAAAATCGGATGATAAACAAGATATGATTGTTTGAAGGTTCTGTTGAAACAGATATGAAAGCCGCCATTTTTAGAGCTATGACATCACAGTTCTAAATGACCATATATGGAATATTGATAAATGTGAAAATTTACTCATCTATAGGGGAAAAACATTAAAGTAACTGTATGAAGAATATGTATAACTAATGGCAATAATGCTTTATATGCCCAGTTAAGGGGTTTGCATTCATTTGCAGTGATTTGCTTTGATTTAAATGATATTGATCAATATAATATTCCATATATGGTCATTGGAACTATGAACTATGACGTCATAGTTTTCAAAATGGCGACTCCCCATATCCATTTTAGAACAACCTCCAACTGGTTATATTTTTTTATTTATCATCCGATTTTTATAATTCTTTCACCTTTTTTCAAGTTTTTCAGAACTTTCAATAAAAGAGCTGTTTGGCTGTGTCACTACTTTCTCTTTAACTATATGTATTCAGCTAATTATTAATGATTTGCAGCTGTTAAAGTTAAAAACGAACGGGACGCTAGTAATTTAAATAAAAATCAAGATGGCCGTGTGTTCCTTTTTATAGTCAAGCGTGTACATGTTTATGATACTGATATCAGCCTTGTGTCCAGCTTGTATATCTTTGATACGGCAAGTACTGAAAGAGAACAAGCAATTTGTTTACGTAAACATACGCGAGAAACCTGTTTAATGTGCGGTTTATGTATCTTTAAATATGTCATATATGTTTTACTGATCCATAAACTATATATTGTATGATTATTGTAGGTACTCCCAGATTACTAGGTAAGAAACGAATTCTTTGTTTTATTCTTTACATTTGTAAATGGTATGATATTGTTAAACAATAGCCACACTCGGAATGGATGAAACGTTGATCTGATTGGTCGAGATTCTGTTTCGTAGTCATTCAAGTCTTTGATTGGTCGAGATACTGTCTCGTAGTCATTTTGGTCTATGATTGGTCGAAATACTGTCTCGCAGTCATTTTGGTCTATGATTGGTCGAAATACTGTCTCGCAGTCATTTTGGTCTATGATTGGTCGAAATACTGTCTCGCAGTCATTTTGGTCTATGATTGGTCGAGATACTGTCTCGTAGTCATTTTGGTCTCTGATTGGTCGAGATACTGTCTCCCAGTCATTCTGGTCACTGAGTGTTCGAGATACTATCTCGCAGTAGTCCTGGTCTCTGGGAAGTGTTTAATTCAACGTTTTTACCCGGCCCATTTGTCATTATAATAGTTCTATCGTATATAATAGGATTATTACTAGAGTAACTTGATCTGAAAGTTTGTGTCACAGAGAGTGGACATGTCATATCTGCAGGATCTCACGGGAGGCTTTAGCAATTATTATATACATATCAATAATATCTACCTAGTACTTCATTTTCCTACAATGGAATACAAAACTCCATTGTATCACCTCTAGTAATAATCCTATTATATTACTCTGCTGTATATATTACTCTGTAAAATATTGACAATAGGTGTGTTAAATTGCCGGTGTCTGATTGGTCGAGATACTGTCTCAATAGCAATCCGGTCTTTGATTGGTCTGGATTCTGTCTGACAGTCGCTCCAACCTCTGATTGGTCAATACACTCTCTCGCGTTAACTTCGAGTAATACGCAACCGCTGGTACACCAGGTTAGTTGTACATTGTTGCCAATACTCGATTGAACAGTGTAATGTTCGAAGTAACATTCAATATATATACTTAATAACGATCTTGACATGTCAGTTAAGTTATGAAACGAGTCAAAACGAGCTTCCAGCAGGTTCTGAATCATTTTTCAATCGTGTGTCATAAAATAAATATTAAGTATTACACATTTTAAGCTTTGTTTTCCCTCAGCAACACTCGTGAACACGTCAGCTATCTCAAGAAATTACTCAGAACCTTTATTAGACGTGTTGCATAGTATCGGCATTAATTTACTATATTAAACTATTAAACGGGTAAATAATATAATAAATATGTATACTGACGGTGAATGAAAACACATCAGTAGGTCAATGGGTATTAAAATGTATTGCTTAAGTTATTCATAATAATAAGTGCATATTTTGAAATTGAAGGATATCGGCTAACAATTGCAAACACTGATTGTCTAAAAATTCCTAAACATGATATGTAGTGTTCAATTAAATCCATTGGCGGGGTAGAAAACAAACTTCACACATGTTAATACTGGGTATGACCAACCGCTTTACCTTTCCTAGGAAATAATAATAACAATAATAATAATAATAATAATAAAGACTTTATTTAACGAGAGAACTCATTTGAAACTAGTCAATCTTCCACAAGGCCCTCAAGGAACTCATCCCGACATCACGTTATTCCAGCAAGATAACGTCACTTGTAACTCTAGCAGAGTGTGGCTTTGCGTTATCTTACTGGAATAACGTGAGGTCTGGATGATTTCCTAGGAACGGTAAAACTGTTGGATATACCCGTTATTAAGACGGGTGATTTTGTTTTCAAGCCGTCTGACATTTATAAGTATGTACTGGTATGGTAACCATGTGTTCAACTTTTGCAGGATTTATTATACCAGGAACAAATGGTGATCGCCCACGATTGCAGCTCATTCCAGGTAAGACTTTATAAGCCTTCCTAAAAACTATAACTCCTGTACATCGAGTATGAAACAAGCTACACAGGGAATGACTACGCCGGCATGGTCTTGATGAAGGTGGATACCAAACAACTATTGTTCGGGCGCTTGTTTCAGCCAAAGGTTTTTGGGACTTTTCAGACAAAATTCAACTAGTACCTAAATAAGTTGTTAATCAATGAAACATACATTTTTAGTGACAAATAAAAATACCTTACATTTCAAAATTGGTTGAGAAATAAAAAGATAAATACGTGCTAAAATTGTTTATGATAGGGCATGTTCAATGCAAAAACTGCAGCATCAGCAATTTGAAAAATATTATGTTTTAGAATGTGTATCCAATAACGGTTTTAATGTATTGAACAAACCTAAATTAAGACATTCTGAAAGTTCTATAAAATATTATTAAGACTATAACGTATTATTAAGACTAATAGCGTCTCCGTGGCCGAATTGTTAAGACGTTGCGTTGTAAACCTTCGCCACTCACCGCTGCGGAGTCGAATCCCACTGGAAGCTCGACTTTAAGTGAGGAAGTGTCAATTCTTACGGATGGCTGGAGGTGTACAGTACTGGTTCTACCCAGGAAAAGTGGCTGTTCTGTCTCCACCACAAAAAATCGACCGTCATATATAACTTTGCATGTGTTGAAAATGACGTAAAACAACATATACAACACACTATTAAGACTAATAGCGATTGAGATTTGTGATTTATTAATTGTTTGCTGTCCCAGCAACAATTTCTTGTTGCCTGGACAGCAGGCATGGGAAAAGCCCCATCTTAAAAGCATTTATTTCTCAATCGATTTTCAAACTAAGTTTATTTACCACTAAAATTCCAATTCCAAGGGCATATGATTTGAATACGTATTATTAAATTGCCCCTGCTAATGCTGAAAAAACATTGGCTGAAACAAGCGCCCCGAACAATAAGGAAACCCCACATGTTCGTGTGGGTGACCACCGTCCACTATATCTATGCATGCCGAGACGGGAATTAAACCCGGGTGTGTATGGTGAATAAGCAATTGCGCTACTATACTGCGTTACCAAGTATGTTATACAAAACCCAAAGTATACTTTTTGGTATGGGTGAGGTCGTGGGTTCGATACCCTGTCGGGTCACGTTAAGCATGTAAAAGGTAGTACTATGACTGGTCGGCCAGGTGTCAGTATTATGTGACTGAGTGAGGGTTTAATATCACGTGTATATCGATCCATTGATTCCGCATTAAGCTCACTGCGTTGTTGATATGAATGATGTGTTTGAACTATTGTTAAACGCGACGTTACATTACACACGTACGCACATAAGAGCGCGCGCGCACGCACGTAGGCACGCAGGCACGCACGCGCACACATACAAGACACACACACATACACGAACGTATGCAATCAGGCACACATAGTTTTATGTATACCAGTTTTACTATTGGTTATCAGTTCTAGGGAATTAATATATCAAATGACAGATACAGGTAAACAAGTAAATATATCCGTTTAAAACTGTTACTTTGATTAACGCATTACCATTCATGGGTACTAAAATAAGTTATACAGTCAAGACATGTAGCATTCAATGATCAGAATCAACCAAAAACACGCATCAAAACAAACAACGATTACAAAGATAAATGAAAGACAAGGCATGTAACATCACAAACATAAAGGTGTTGACAGTACGACTACACCCTTCAGTGGCCAAATGGCCGCTGTGCCACTGGCAAAATGACTGCTGGGGAGTTAAACCAGGTTCAAGGGTGCAACAAACCTCATTCTTACCATGGTGTCATCCCAATAATACGGGATAGTGTAACTAAATAAGTCACAGCCAGGCTATATCCGCCATCAAACTAGGCAATGATGATCATGTATATATGAATAGAAAAAACAAAAGCCTGCAAAGTCACAAAGTAAGCACTCAATGACTTGGCAGAAGCCTTAGCAACAAGAGAATAAACCATTAAGGCAAGACAAGACACGATTGGAGACAAACATCAAACGTTCAAACATATTTAAACATCGCCCTAATCTGTATAATATACTTTGTAAATACGAAACCCTAATTCTTAGAATTGCTCTGCATTTGGATGTTATTGCAAAACTTTATGTAGAGAAACATGTATTTACATATGCATTGCCGTTATAAAAGAGGCGTTGCTGTTATTTAAGTTAAGTAATTAAGTATTCAACTAATTATGCCTTGCTGTTATTCAGGAGCGCAGCGGTTTATGGGCCAGGGTAGACGCATCGCTGCAGCGCCACTGTCAAGGCTGCGTGACATTGGAGGTAATGTTTTGTATAATGCATAGTGCGGGATGTAAGTGATAGCCATGTCGTGCATTTCGTACATGTTAAGGCATGACTTAGAGGATGCGTTGGTGTTAATATATATCATTTCAGCGTGTAAATGTACTATTCGTAGTATAGTTGTCCAGAAATCTTTAAATGATTTTACTCTACCTTGGTGACTGAGACTTTTAACTCAGGTTGGGCTGGGTAACGAAGTACAGTTTCATTAATGTTCATGTTGGGTCTCTTAATTACATAATTGACAGGTATTTGTTTGATTTCGATTAAAATATAGAACAATCAGTTTGCTCTGCCTTTATAGAGAATCTGCATTGCATACCTCACATGCGTGCTTTAGATAATGTTTCAGATCTGATGATAACATAGTAGTTTCTCTTTTTTTTCAAAAGCTTTACACCCTTTTATATCATTCCCAACCTTTCTTTATATTTAGAATATATATATTCAGTTGAATTTAATTTATTTTTCATTTTAAAGGAGAAAACAGTAGAAATAAACCCTAGGGCGTGCTCATACAAATATGCATCAAGAAAAATGACTCCCTCTTTATCATATAGACATTAAACAATTACATAAAATGAAGTTTACCACTACAAGCACAGACACGAATCGTGCATGGCGCTGCGAATCTAGTTTCTGTATAATATGTATTATTTCCTTTCCTCTGTATGTTTCACCCCACCCGCGATATTTACATTTGAATTGATGAATATTATTAGAAATTGATCTGCTGTTCATTTAACCGTTCCTCTTTCTCAGAATTATTTCTATGCATGTGGATACGTCTTGATTTTTTTCTATGGACGCCACCGAAACTTGGCATTTTGTCCATGCATTTGACTACAAGTAAGTATTGGCAGTCTGTATATGCATGCGACTGTCTCCGCATTATATTCATGCATATCCCTAAGTCTCTGCATCATGTGCATGATGAGACTAAGCCTTGGCATTCTGTGCATGTGACTACGCATTAACTTGTTGTTGATCCATTTTGCTAAGTATTTGCATTTATGTCCATGCTTGCAGGGACCTCTTACATTAACTCTCCGATGCGTGAGACCAAGTCTTGGTATTGTGACCATGAAGTCCCTAAATTCTGAACATGTTTGCTATCAAATCAAATATAACGTATATGCTTTTTTTGCATTTCTTTCGTTTAACTTTAATGAAGGAAATATAAAGCCTTAACATGACTTTTAAACATTCGGCCAGCACTGGAAAAACGGTAAAAACATTTCATAAAATAAATAGTTGAGACTGTTTTTCCTTTAAAGACAGCATAACTGATAATTTACCAAAACGCTTGCGTTCTTTGCATATTTACATATTTTGTGTTTCTTTAAACTCGCTTTGTTTTCAAGAATGCTCAAACAATTAATAAAAATGAAACGCTTCTTATTATTTCAGTCGATGGTTTACCAGATGCAGCGAGAAGCAGTCTTCGCTCCATCCCTTTTAATCCCAGGTCGGTGGTAGACGCAGTCAGAAGAGTTGTTCCCAACGGACAGCAAAATGAACCACGTTAGTTTCGTATTTTGTACAGTATCGTGATGCGCAGTACAAGATTCGATAAATTTTAAAATATTTGCAAGCGTTTAAAAGTATTTACTTACTTGTATCATGGCGTATTTCACTGGTCAACTAACCAGATACATGATCACCAAAAGGAGAAAAATAGTCCTATAAAAACCACAACTCCCAAACGCAATGGCACCGTAGGTCAGCATTGAACCACAAACTAAAATATCAAATTAAATAGCTATAAAAACGAGTGGTGAAGACAACGTAACCTAACCTACTTGAAACGGTCAGTATGCAATACGGCCTACTGGTTAGCTTTAATTGGATGAATCAATAGGCAATTTGGCCTACTTATTAGCTTTAATTGGGTAATCAATAGGCAATATGGCATACTGGTTAGCTTTAATTTGATGAATCAATAGGCAATATGACCTACTTATTAGATTTTATTGGATATATGGCCTACTGATTAGCTTTAATTGGGTAATCAATAGGCAATATGGCATACTGATTAGCTTTAATTGGATAAATCAATGGACAATATGGCATACTGATCAGCTTTAATTGGATAAATCAATGGGCAATATGGCCTACTGATTATCTTTAATTGGGTAATCAATAGGCAATATGGCATACTGATTAGCTTTAGTTGGATAAATCAATGGGCAATATGGCCTACTGATTAGCTTTAACTGGATAAATCAGTGGGCAATATGGCCTACTGATTAGCTTTAATTGGATAAATCAATGGGCAATATGGCATACTTATTAGCTTTAACTGGATATATCAATCGGCAATATGGCCTACTGATTAGCTATAATTGGGTAATCAATAGACAATATGGCATACTGATTAGCTTTAATTGGGTAATCAATATGCAATATGGCATACTGATTAACTTTAATTGGGTAACCAAAAGGCAATATGGCATACTAATTAGCTTTAATTGGATATATCAATGGGCAATATGGCCTACTGATTACCTTTAATTGGGTAATCAATAGGCAATATGATATACCGATTAGCTTTAATTGGGTAATCAATATGCAATATGGCATACTGATTAGCTTTAATTGGTTAATCAATGGGCAATATGGCCTACTGATTAGCTTTAATTGGGTAATCAATAGGCAATATGGCATACTGTTTAGCTTTAATTGGGTAATCAATAGGCAATATGGCATACTGATTAGCTTTAATTGGATAAATCAGTGGGAAATATGGCATACTGATTAGCTTTAATTGGGTAACCAAAAGGCAATATGGCATACTAATTAGCTTTAATTGGATATATCAATGGGCAATATGGCCTACTGATTACCTTTAATTGGGTAATCAATAGGCAATATGACATACTGATTTAATCTGTAGGCAATATGGCATACTGATTAGCTTTAATTTGATAATCAATAGGCAATATGGCCTACTGATTAGCTTTAATTGGATAATCAATAGGCAATATGGCATACTGATTAGCTTTAATTGGGTAATCAATAGGCAATATTGCCTACTTATTAGCTTCATTTGGATATATCAATGGGCAATATGGCCTACTGATTACCTTTAAGTGGGTAATCAATAGGCAATATGACATACTGATTTAATCTGTAGGCAATATGGCATACTGATTAGCTTTAATTTGATAATCAATAGGCAATATGGCCTACTGATTAGCTTTAATTGGATAATCAATAGGCAATATGGCATACTGATTAGCTTTAATTGGGTAATCAATAGGCAATATTGCCTACTTATTAGCTTCATTTGGATATATCAATGGGCAATATGGCCTACTGATTAGCTTTAATTGAATAAATCAATAGGCAATATGGCCTACTTATTAGCTTTAATTCGTTAATCGATAGGCAATATGGCCTACTAATAAGCTTTAACTTGATAAAGCAATAGACAATATGGCATACTGATTAGCTTTAATTGGATAAATCAATAGGCAATATGGCCTACTTATTAGCTTTAATTCGTTAATCAATAGGCAATATGGCCTACTAATTAGCTTTAACTGGATAAAGCAATAGGCAATATGGCATACTGATTAGCTTTAACTGGATAAAGCAATAGGCAATATGGCCTACTGATTAGCTTTAATTGGATAATCAATAGGCAATATGGCATACTGATTAGCTTTTATTGGGTAATCAATAGGCAATATTGCCTACTTATTAGCTTCATTTGGATATATCAATGGGCAATATGGCCTACTTATTAGCTTTAATTCGTTAATCAATAGGCAATATGGCCTACTAATTAGCTTTAACTTGATAAAGCAATAGACAATATGGCATACTGATTAGCTTTAATTGGATAAATCAATAGGCAATATGGCCTACTTATTAGCTTTAATTCGTTAATCAATAGGCAATATGGCCTACTAATTAGCTTTAACTGGATAAAGCAATAGGCAATATGGCATACTGATTAGCTTTAATTGGATAAATCAATAGGCAATATGGCCTACTTATTAGCTTTAATTCGTTAATCAATAGGCGATATGGCCTACTAATTAGCTTTAACTGGATAAAGCAATAGGCAATATGGCCTACTGATTAGCTTTAATTGAATAAATCAATAGGCAATATGGCCTACTTATTAGCTTTTATTCGTTAATTAATATGCAATATGGCCTACTAATTAGCTTTAACTGGATAAAGCAATAGGCAATATGGCCTACTTATTAGCTTTAATTCGTTAATCAATGGGCAATATGGCCTACTGATTAGCTTTAACTGGATAAATCAATAGGCAATATGGCATACTGATTAGCTTTAATTGGATAAATCAATAGGCACTTTGCCTACTGATTAGCATTAACTGGATAAATCAATAGGCAATATGGCCTACTTATTAGCTTTAATTCGTTAATCAATAGGCAATATGGCCTACTAATTAGCTTTAACTGGATAAAGCAATAGGCAATATGGCCTACTGATTAGCTTTAATTGAATAAATCAATAGGCAATATGGCCTACTTATTAGCTTTAATTCGTTAATCAATAGGCAATATGGCATACTAATTAGCTTTAACTGGATAAAGCAATAGGCAATATGGCCTACTTATTAGCTTTAATTCGTTAATCAATGGGCAATATGGCCTACTGATTAGCTTTAACTGGATAAATCAATAGGCAATATGGCATACTGATTAGCTTTAATTGGATAAATCAATAGGCAATATGGCCTACTGATTAGCTTTAATTGGATAGATCAATGGGCAATATGGCTCACTCTATTGAATTATTAAAATGACATATCGATCAAAATATAATGTTAACACCGTACTGACAACATTTTGTAAATAAAAGTACATCCCGAGATGTCAACTTCTAGAGAAAGTAGCACATATATGTTGTGGCAAAGATGTAATAGACAACGTAGCCTATCGAGGTGTTTAAATGAGAATATACCTATTTGTTTTGTTTCATGTCCATTTCATATGTCTGCCATACTCTTACTTCCGATAACTGTTAAGGTACATCAGTGATTCTGACAGGTATTATTTTCAATTAAATTATTTGTCAACTGTTCAAAAACAAAGGAACTGTCAGCGACCATGATACAAATAAACATTAATATTCATGTCGAGAGGGATTGGCTAAATATATTTTATTTGTCAAAGGTTTACAACATTTCACGTATTACACAGTGTACAAAATAAAGCATATCTAACGACAAGAACAGCTTTTGTGATACTTCTCGGGGAGGAGATAGTGTCATGACAATAGAATTCACACATACGAGGGGGATTCAATATGTAATGTCCATCCATCTATTTCTTTGTTAATATCATCGTGAAACTCGTGCAGTTTAAATGATTGCATGGTTCAATGCATAACCAATACAATGATACCAAATTCTTATTGGTCCGATGACTATAAGTCAATATTCAATGCAGTTGAAAACACCCAGTCATATACACTGCTTTAAAAAGCGGCAGGAAAGTGTAATGGATTTGCATAGGTCGTAATGTCGGATTAAAAAAAAAAGCATTTTGCAGCAAAGTAATTTATTCGAACTTTTGTTGTAACTAGAAGTATGTGTAAATATTACGTAAACGATGTTTTCAATACAAAACAACGATAAATCCAAGGCAAGAAATGCCGTTTACTTGGAAATATAAAAGTTCTGAAAATATCAAATTCCAATAAAAATAATAGTCAAATTCAGTTTGAAGATATGACGGAAAAAAGGTTTTAAACACATGGGTAACGAATCGAAGGATCCCTACTCCAAATATAATATAAAATCAACAATTTTAGTTACACCGCTCCAAAAATATTAAAGCCTGAAGTTGCTCTTCGCTTTTTTAGCATACAATTTAAGCTATATTTTGTCGCACTGACAACATTTAAGGAGCAATAAACCCAAAAATAAACACATTACAAATGAAAACTGCTAACAATTTCAGATGTAAGATATTAAAGTTTGTGGTTTAGGCAAGAAAAGTATTGGCCGTCGAAATCTGATTTTTAGGCAAAATACTTTTTTCCGTTTTTGGCGTGTTCAGTATCATTTACATGTCTTATAAAATGCCCTCAAAAAACATTTTTTATTGGATGAAAGTATCTGAAACTTGATAAATTAATGGAGGAAAGGTTCATTTTAACATAATCCGTATCAATAACTACAACAATGGACAATAATTAAATTTTAGAACCGTAGTGGCATTACATATTGAACGCCCCTCGTATTAGATATTTTGACTGCTTGTGTAATAAATTCATGCAAAAACATCGATCATCAATGAAAGTGTACTTATCATACGTGTTCTTAAGTGTTTTATTACTAAATGTTTTTGATATTTATTACACTTTTACTATCAATATGTTTTATTATCATAGAATATACAACGATGCATTAATATAGTATCAACAAATACTATCAATCATCGTCGAAGGTGACCTATCACTCAGAAAACGTTCAATGGCACTAATAACTTTTTTTGTTATGCGTTGCGTGTTTGGGGTAGGGTACGGTGTTCCGTTAGGGCCATCGTACCATCGCGCATCGACCTTTACAAGTCGATGCGCAATGGAACGATGGCGATGGCGCGATGGTACGATGGCGATGGTACGATGGTACGATGGCGATGGTACAATGGTACGATGGCGATGTCGAATCTTTGCATCCATGATGTCCTCCATTTTTGTTTTGCTTTGATGTGCGCATGTCTAAACGGAAGGCGATGGAGCGATGGTACGATGGAGCAGGAGGCGATGCAACATCGCACATCGACTGCGATGGTGCGATGGCACGATGGTACGATGGCGATGACACGATGGTACGATGGTCCATCGTACCATCGCGCATCGACCTTTTACAAGTCGATGCGCGATGGTACGATGGTGATGGCGCGATACTACGATGGCATCGCCATCGTACCATTGTACCATCGCCATCGTACCATCGCGTCATCGTACCATCGCCATCGTACCATCGCGCCATCGCCATCGTACCATTGCGCATCGACTTGTAAAGGTCGATGCGCGATGGTACGATGGCCCTAACGGAACACCGTAGTACGGTTAGGTTAGTTTTCGGATTTAATAGTTGTAAAAAGGTTAAAAGACTGAAATGTGAAGGCATCAGAGTTGCTCCTGACCTGACCATTACCAGTGACATAAAACTGTTTTATTACAGAGGGACCATCGAGTGGTGGCAACAGAAGATCGCCAAATATCGTGCTTGTAAGACCACAAACCAATAATGGAAACAGTAAGTTTTTTACGATAATATTTTTTCCCTTAAAAAACACTTAATGGCACTAATATATAAAGTTTTACAATGTAGCATCGTTTCACCATATATCCATGGTACTAGTTCTAAAGCATACCTCATTTAATTGGGATATGATATTTCATCCAATCCATGGAATGATAAATGCAAAGACATTGCACCTCAATAAACTGTATATTTGTGGATAATGGTTAAGTTTTGGGCCTTAAGAATACTGTTCCATAGAGAGAGCATGGAAAATCCGGCACATTTTTGACTTGATATTGTATTATATCTATAATTTGTTATTAGGCTTAACACCTAAACACGAATACTCGTATATAAAACAAAATGACGTATGTCGCCCTAAGTAAATGACGAACGTTGTTTGATAGTATAGTAGACCTAATAATTTCAAGTGCTATGTCAATTGATTGCTGACTGTTAAACACTCTGTCTAGAAGGGCATTCATGATGCTATATAACCATAATTAATATTTGAATCATGACTGTAGTGAAGATACATACAAATTCCAATTTAAAATCTTGGTAATGAATGCAGATTTTACCGTAAACTATACTTAACTTGTAGTGGAAGGATTATCCCCGGCGTTACTCCAACAAATTCGTACGGCAATCGAACGACAAGGCAACAGTAACGGTGGCAGGGGAAGCGCTCCATCTGTATCTGTATCAGAATCCAGATCGTCCAGCTCGAGTTCATCGTCGTCATCACAATCGTCATCCGTCAATAGGACGTCATTAGGTGAAAGCTTAGGACCTCGTTCACGCGCAGACCTCGTTGCAGCCATTCGCAGACGAATAAACGTATTAAATGGCGCCCGAGGTAGAGACAGTTCTGCAAATGGACGGCCGATCACGGGAACAAGACCATCCCGACGAGTAGATGAGGCAGTACTTACTGCCGCTGTCAGGCCAGCAAGGCCGATTAGCGTACAATCGGCGTCTTCTTCATCTTCATCAAGTTCAAGCTCGTCAGCACAGGCTGATACAGCAAAGAAAGTGGCAGATAGGACAGGTGTAAACCTACAAAGATCATCATCGTCATCGTCTTCTAGCTCCTCAGCCAATTCAGCATCTACAGAGAAAGATATCGGAGGTGCTAAAAACGAGGCGTCATCAACGTCATCGTCCTCCAGCTCTAGTTCATCCGCCGATTCATCGGGAATAAAAATAGGTATATTTATACTTGTATGAAACTGATTTGGTATTCTTGTTGTAGTTTTCTTAAATGTATTGGTAAAATTTGTATGAATGTTACTTCCAGCAACATTTCCACGTTTGACAACAAGTCACTGATTGTCAGTGTACCTCTCAGTTAATCCTGAGTTTACCTTTCTTCTAAAAACCATGAATATATCGTTAGCGCCTAATCTATTACAGGTCATGTTTAACTCGTCACACACACACGTACGTACATACATACGTACATACATACATACACTCAAGTGATTTGAAAACGCAACACGGTAATTTCCGCTGTATATTGTATGTACAATATGCTGCTTTTAATCGAATGGTACATGGCTACGTAAGACCTTTCCTTTTGGAAAAAATACTAAAACAACAAATAATACAGCAAATAGTATTCCTTCAATGTTTCATTATTCACAGAGTACGCTTTTGGCTCAATCATGTGAGCAAACTTAGGATGCAACATTTTGCAAACTATTTACGTTAAATACAGTACTGAACTAGCTCAATTTTTCAAAGAGCTACTTCAACATTTATGAAGTTCTTGTTACAAAGTGTAGTGTGATTAAAACGTCTACAACATCACAGTTGTGTCCTTTCTCTAGTTAACTGCAATTTTCTTTTTAAAAAACATCTTGGGATTTCTGTGGAATATTATGTGCAATTAAGTGTGCAGTATATACAATATATAGCGGAAATTCCCGTGTTGCGCTTTCATATCACTTGAGTGTACATACATACATACATACATACATACAGGACATGCATAAAGGACATACATACATAAAGAACACATACACACGCACGCACGCACGCACGCACGCACACACACACACATACATACATACATACACACATACATACATACATACATAAAGGACGTTATTTAAAGCAATACTAAAAAGGACACGCACACACGCACGCGCGCACGCACGCACGCACACACACATACACACACACACACACATACACACACACACACACACATACATACATACATACATACATACATAAACGACGTTATTTAAAGCAATACTATCAGCTTCTGAAGTGTATATAGATTCAGAGCACCAACCCAACACTACTGATTTTATTAACTTCGTGTTTTTTTTTCAACATTAAACATTTTACCAATATATTAAAAACACGTGTATGCTTCTTAATACGCTGTTTAAATGTCCTGACGATGAATTTGTATTCAGGCTCAGGCGCAGGCGCATCTTCAACCGGTACAGTCATGACAGGACTTGGTGATGTACCACAAGACAGCGGCGGAAGAACATTTGTGCCCGATAATACAGGAATGGGAATTGTTGTCACAAATCCTGCAAGGTCTGCAGGGTCCTTTCAATCAGTTAGGGATAATATCCCCGTACAGAGTTTTGTTGACACAGGAGCACGGGCCGATATACCGTTACGAACAGGAGCTGACGTGACAGGTGTTGGTTCAATGCCGCCAGGGAGTATAATCACAGGAATCGGTGGTGACATTGGAATGAGTTCTAGTATCCGACGTGCAGGTGATGTTGGGATGGGAGGTGCTTCCGGACCAGCTTTCCAGGTAAGAGTTCCATTTCATGTTCTCGCCTTAATTCCATTAAGCTATGGGAAAGCTTATATTAGCAGGATTTTATAATGGCTATTTCGACAATAAAACACGTTAGAAAACATTTTTTCTGAAAAGAGCGATAACCTGCTTAATATTACCTATTCAATGTTTTAATTTTACAATATGCAAAATTTTTAAGCCGAAATTGAGATTCCATTTCATACCCCCAGCCAACCCCGTTTTCGCTTCTTGGAGAAGGGGTTGGATTGGGTATGAAAGTTAGATCTCGGACCACGTACACAGTAAAAAGTAAGTGTAATCGTGTAAACAATTTTAAGGAAATGTTTTCCTTATGCCGGTGTTTTCTCACAAAATACACTAAACAATGAAATGATCATGTGCACCGTATACATAAGTTTACACCGCGCAAAACTTCACTATTTTGGGGTAAACATTATCCAATCTGAAGTGTAAATGTTTTTAAGTTAGGCAATGTCTTGCCACTATAACGGCTAGCTAAAGAGAATAAAATGAGGCGTAACTTTGTATCTGGATTATGATAACATTTCTCCAAGAACATGGAAACGAATCCCTTAAAATGATTGTCTCTATAGCACCAAAGAGGTAACGTTAAACGTTAAGCACATTTTTTAATTATTTATTTGGATGGTCCGTTTGCAAAATATAACGACATCGACATGTAGTACAGTTCATCAAACCTTTATGTAACCCCTATCGTTTGGTTGTGTTTAAACTTCAAATTTTCCATACATGTATGTAGGCGTACGCGTCTAAATATAGATAATGTGATAAGTTTATAATAATGCTCCTTCAACTAGATATGACTAAATTTATAAATTAGTTAACGTTTCAGAGCTTTTTACGATGTCAACAAAAAAAAGTTGACTATCTTCATTTCGTTGCTGGGTACGTTTGGACTTTCCTTGTTACCTTATTAAAAGGAAACGTTTGCTTAAACGGTGTATTTTTTACCGCGTTTTATTTACTACTGATCGATGTTATCAGGCGTTTGCAAGACGTTTACATTGTGTTCGAAGAAATAGGAGGAGCTCCAATTAAATATAAGCGCCTATAGAAGACAGTTGTGTCGACCCAGACTTTTAACATACTGAAATCGTGTATGCAACCTTTTTAACATACTGAAAGGACAAGGTTTGATAACTGTTGTGAAAAGTTTGTGAAATTGTTGACATGTTTTACTTAGAAGCTGTGTGACAGCTTAGATAAAGAAAAAACAAATCAACCTTTATCAATGTCCAGGTTATTGTGACAAATGAATCGAATAGTCGAGCCTGCTGAAGAATTGAATTGAATGTTGTTTAACGGCTCATCAACACAGTATAGGTTATTTAGAGCCGCCCCAGAGAGAGGGAAAGGATACATAGGAATCCGGGAACCTGCCCTACTCTTATTATCGAATAGATTCCTATGGTTCTTTAACGTGCTCGGAGGAAGAAGGACATCTATTGATTTTGGGTGGTTCTCACAATATAATCTTCTTCTCGGTTGTTTCCATTTTTCAAATAATAAAAACATTATTTAAACATCTGATTATGTTCTGCTTTTTCTGTTGTGTTTTTGTTGTAGCTTTTCTGTATCAAATATTTTGGGGGAAACCACAAGATGAACAAAACATTAACCTGCAAAGGGTGTATACAAGTTACATATATTTTAAGGAAATGTTATTCTACAAATGGTGTCGCATTACCACAAATACGAGGAGTTATCTAGTCTCGTGTATTTGTATAACGTTTCCTTAGTTTGAGGTTATCTGACCATACAAAATGTACTGAAAAACCAGAAAATAGAGAAACGTTAACCTTAAAAGAGTGTATACTAGCTCCATATATTTTAAAGAAATGTTACACTACAAATGGTGGCAGCTTTTTTTTACAGTGTAATGTCAATGAGTATTTGTGTATCTTTTCGTTTTATTTATTGAGTATTCATCTTAGTATGGTAAATGGCATGTTTTTGTTAATTTTTATTCTTAATGCTGATCTTACTCGTAAATATTAACAAAGTGTAACACTTAAGACAGATATATAAAAAATCATTCTTACAAATAGTTGCACAATTGTACAAATGTTTACATTTACATTACTCATTTTACCTGTTAAACTGCTTTCCTGTTATAGTCAATATTTGAATTTCAGATTGTAAATGATTCACCAACATCGAGAAACTTCGACGCTGGTACCGCAGCTGTGGGTGGTCCTGTCATACAAGTGGATGCTGTTGTTCCCCTTCCTGACGCAGGTGCGCTGGTTCTTAAAACATTGATAGCGTGTTTATTTTAAACGTAGTCAAGTTGGTTCGGTTTTAAAAATATGTATATGCATAACTAAAAGTCGTTTATCCATAAATCTAACAAAGCAATATTATTACTATACATCTTTAGTAAACGTATACACCAATCAAATATAATTCTATGTTATACGGATTCCTTGTATCATTGACCGTCCAGCGGATTTCTTGTGTCATTGACCGTCCAGCGGATTCCTTGTTTCATTGACCGTCCAGCGGATTCCTTGTGTCATTGAACGTCCAGCGGATTTCTTGTGTCATTGACCGTCAAGCGGATTCCTGGTGTCATTGACCGTCAAGCGGATTCCTGGTGTCACTGACTGTCCAGCGGATTCCTTGTGCCACTGACTGTCCAGCGGATTCCTTGTGTCACTGACTGTCCAGCGGATTCCTTGTGTCACTGACTGTCCAGCGGATTCCTTGTGTCACTGACTGTCCAGCGGATTCCTTGTGTCACTGACTGTCCAGCGGATTCCTTGTGTCACTGACTGTCCAGCGGATTCCTTGTGCCACTGACTGTCCAGCGGATTCCTTGTTTCATTGACCGTCCAGCGGATTCCTTGTGTCATTGACCGTCCAGCGGACTTCTTGTGTCATTGACCGTCAAGCGGATTCCTGGTGTCATTGACCGTCCAGCGGATTCCTTGTTTCATTGACCGTCCAGCGGATTCCTTGTGTCATTGACCGTCCAGCGGACTTCTTGTGTCATTGACCGTCAAGCGGATTCCTGGTGTCATTGACCGTCAAGCGGATTCCTTGTGCCACTGACTGTCCAGCGGATTCCTTGTGTCATTGAGCGTCCAGCAGATTCCCTTTTGTATTTTATGTTTATGGTGTCGTATTTTTCTTTCCTTGGTAATTGTTGAGTATTGTTGAGTATATTGAACGCCTGTTTGTGGATTGCGTTCTGTTCGTTACATTTTCCATTCGACTTTTGTATCTACTTCCGTTTTTAAGAGTATAATGACGTGAAGTAAGCGTTTAAATACATGAATTTTGCGCTCTGATAAGATTTGTAAAATTAACCGTTCCAATGTGATCTTGTTCTCTTCTTTATACGTCGTTCTTCATAAACACAAGCACAAACATTTTGTCATTTTCTTTGAAAAATGTATTTTTAAATCACCTGAGCCGAAGTATGGGTATCATTCTTCGTCCCTCGCCCGTCCGTCGTTGTTAATTTTTGCTTCAAACGACTTCTCCTCAGAAACCGCATGACCAATTTTGATCAAACTTCACATGTATGATCCATAGTTGAATGCTTTTAAATTTGTTAAAATTAGGTCAGCGTGACATCCAAATTGGCCGCTATTACTATATATTGTCGAAACTTTAAAAACTTTTTTTCTCAAGAACCACTGTACAGATTTCAACAGTTTTTCTTTTAAAATGACCGCCAACGCCTAGATTATCAAGTTTTTTCAAATGAGGTCCCCTGGGTAGAAATGACTGTACCCTGGGGATGCAAAGTTTGTATATTGAAATTTTGCATGTTTTTCATGGACTTACATACGAAAAACAATTAAAAAATCTTCTTCTCTGAAACCACAATGCACAGAGCTTTCATGTATTACATGTAGCATCCGCTTATTGTCCTCTACTAAGTTTGGTCAAATGGTGACATTGGGGTCCAATTTGGCCCCGCCCCGGAGGTCACAGTTTTACATAGACTTGTGTAGGAAAAAAAATAATCTTCTCTGAATTTGCAAGTGCCAGAGGTTTAATATTTTATATTTGCTATAAGCTTATGGTCCTCTATCAAGTTTGTTCAAATGGTGACCCTGATGTCAAATTTGGCTACGCCCCGGAGGTCACAGTTTTACATAGACTTATATAGGATTTTTAAAAAAAAAATCTTCTCTGACACTACAAGAGCCAGAAGTTTAATATTTTGCATTTACTATACTCTTATGGTCCTTTATCAAGTTTGTTCAATTGGTGACCCTGGGGTCACAGTTGGCCCCGCCCCGTGCGTCACAGTTTTACATAGGCTTGTATAGGGAAACCCTTTAAAATCTTCTTCTCTGGAACTGCGAGAGCTAGAGGTTTAATATGTTGCATATGATATAAGCTTATGGTCCTCTACCAAGTTTGTTCAAATGGTGACCCTGGTGTCAAATTTGATTCCGCCCCGGAGGGTCACAGTTTTACATAGACTTATATAGGAAAAACATTAAAGTCTTCTTCTCTGGATCTACAAAGCCAGCGGTTTAATATTTTGCATTTACTATACTCTTATGGTCTTTTACCAAGTTTGTTCAATTGGTGACCCTGGGGTCACAGTTGGCCCCGCCCCGGGCGTCACAGTTTTACATAGTCTTGTATAGGGAAAACCTTTAAAAAATCTTATTCTCTGGAACTGCGAGAGCTAGAGGTTTAATATGTTGCATATGCTATAAGCTTATGGTCCTCTACCAAGTTTGTTCGAATGGTGACCCTGGTGTTAAATTTGGTCCCGCCCCGGGGGTCACAGTTTTACATAGACCTATATAGGAAAAACATTAAAGTCTTCTTCGCCAGCGGTTTAATGTTTTGTATTTACTATACTCTTATGATCCTTTACAAAGTTTGTTCAAATGGTGACCTGGGGTTACATTTGGCCGCGCCACAGGGGTCACATGTTTTACATAGACCTGTATAGGGGAAAACTTAAAACTAATCTTATTCTCTGAAACCACAAGGCACATAGCTCTAATATATTACATGTAGCCCTGGTGTCACATTTGGCCCTGCCCCAGGTATTACACTCTAGCACCTTCATTTAGTATTTGATCTTTACCACACTTTGTCAGTGGCTTTATATCAATGTTGTTAAGGTATACCGGAAGTAAAACAAATCCCATTGAGTCCTGTGCAATATTTTCCAAGCTTTCTAGTTAGCCATTTTTCAAAATGAAGTTCAAACTAAGAATCACTTACATGTTCTTACTCATGATACCTTCCTCTCTAGAAAACTGCTGAGAATAGTAGGGGTCATGTGGCATATAAGAAAATAAAATTCTGATCTTTGTTGACACCGTGAACAAACTGCATTCATTCGGCACCTCTTAAATGTGTTCTACTTTCACTTTCAAAATTTTGAAGTTGATAATAAAATCATCCTACAACCGTGCAAATGGTTCTTAGCTCTCACAAACAAGTCAATAAAGTCATTTCAGCCAGAAAAAAGGCGTTGAATTCTCAAAAATGCCTTTTATCACAAAAGTAGTTAGGGATTATATATTTGGGAACTCCTACACCAGTCATGAATACCACAGTGATTTACTTCCAGGCATGAATACCACAGTGATTTACTTCCTGTATACCTTAACAAAACAGAGGCCACATTTCTTGAACAATATTAACCAAACTTGCACAGACTGTATATGACATCAGATTTCGAAGAAGTTCGATAATGTGCCAGTACTCAGGTGATCGATTTAGGGCCATCTTGGTCCTCTTGTTATAAATCTTGATGATGACCATTTGTATGCCATTTTGTATTAAGCAATCCCTCTATGTTTTATTCTTTATATTCTAGGTACATTAGGGATTTCTGAATTCACTGCTGCTGGTGTATTTGATGTCCCTATCGCCACAATTGCTGAGCCTTCTGCTACACTCGTTGCTGCACCATCAACATTCGGTAGGCCATATTCAATAGGATTTTTCTGAAGTTTGGGTTTTCATTAATTCGTTAAGATTCATGTATTATTATATCCAAAAGTTTACACAATAATTAAAACTTTTGGAGTTTGAACTTGCTGTTTAGTTAATATAAAAGAAATAACGGCATTGGCTGTCAAAACCCGTAGTGAGCTTGTTTTTTTGTTGTTTTCTTTTGTGTTTTTTTTCGATTAAAAAAGTACAATGAAATAAGTACAAACGAACTCAGATTAGTATGTTAATATGTTTATAACTACAATTTAAGTTATTCGGTAGTAATATACTTTCTTTACTATAGTAATCCATTTTTATCAATAGGAGGTCCAAATGTGGGTATGGACAATGGGTTTGGAGGGAATAGAAATGTTGGACCTTTTACAGACAGGATGCCAGGAAATGGAGCCTTTCCTCAAGGCATAGCGAATACTGATGTGATGGCTAGTGTCAACGCTGGGCAAGTGAATCAAGGCACAGCTGAATCAATTATAATAGGAGGAGCGGGTTCTAGAAATGTAAACAGTGGTATTGACTTTGGATTCTCAAACTCGGATCTAGGACAACCCGGTACCACTAGTAACCAAGGCTTAACTGGTGCTACTATGATAGGAGGAGTAGGTTCACAAGGACAGCCCGGTACCAATAAGCAAGACGTGGCTGGTGCTAGTATGAGTGGTGGATTAGGTTCATCACCGCCAGGAAATGTAAACGGTGGTCCTGATTTTGGTTTTACACACACGGCGCAAGGACAATCCGGTACCACTAATAACCAAGGCATGGCTGATACTATTATGATGGCCGAATTAGGTGCATCGCCGGGAACTGTAAACGGTGGTGTTGCTTTTCGTTCTACAAACTCGGCACAAGGACAACCCGGAGCCAATAGTCAACGCATAACGGGTATTAGTACGATGGGAGGATTTGGTTCATCGTCAGGAAATATAAACGGTGGTCTAGATTTGGCTTTAACAAACTCGGCACAAAAACAACTTGGTGCCAATAATCAAGGCATGCTTTTTGGTAGAACAATGGGCGAATTAGGATCATCCTCAGGAAATGTAAACGGTGGTGTTGATTTCGGTCTTACAAACACAGCACAAAGACAAACAGGTGCAAATAATCAAGGCATGGCTGGTGTAAGTACGATGAACGGATTAAGTTCATCATCAACAAAAATAAACGGTGGTGTTGATTTCGGTCTTACAAACCAAGCACAAGGACAAACAGGTGCAAATAATCAAGGCATGGCTGGTGCTAGTACGATGGGAGGATTAGGTTCATCGTCAGGAAATGTAAACGGTGGTCCTGATTTTGGTTTTACCAACTCGGCACAAGGACAACTTGGTGTCAATAATCAAGGCATGACTGGTTTTAGTATGAGTGGCGGATTAGGTACATCGTCAAGAAATGTAAACGTCGGTCCTGATTTTGGTTTTACAAACACGGCACAAGGACAGTCCGGTACCATTAATCAAGGCATGGCTGGTGCTAGTATGAGTGGCGGATTAGGTGCATCGCCAGGAAATGTAAACGGCGGTCCTGATTTTGGTTTTACAAATTCGGCGCAAGGACAGCCCGGTACCAATAACCAAGGCATGGCTGGTGCTAGAATGAGTGGCAGATTAGGTTCATCGGCAGGAAATGTAAACGGCGGTCCTGACTTTAGTTTTACAAACTCAGCACAAGGACAGTCCGTTACTAATAATCAAGGCATGACTGGTGCTAGTATCAGTGGCGGATTAGGTGCATCGCCAGGAAATGTAAACGGCGGTCCTGATTTTGGTTTTACAAATTCGGCGCAAGGACAGCCCGGTACCAATAATCAAGGCATGGCTGGTGCTAGTATGAGTGGCAGATTAGGTTCATCGGCAGGAAATGTAAACGGCGGTCCTGACTTTAGTTTTACAAACTCAGCACAAGGACAGTCCGGTATTAATAATCAAGGCATGACTGGTGCTAGTATGAGTGGCGGATTAGGTTCATCGTCAAGAAATGTAAACGGCGGTCCTGATTTTGGTTTAACAAACGCGGCACAAGGACAGCCCGGCACCAATAATCAAGGCATGGCTGGTGCTAGTATGAGTGGCGGATTAGGTTCATCGTCAGGAAATGTAAACGGCGGTCCTGATTTTGGTTTTACAAACTCAGCGCTTGGACAGTCCGGTACCAATAATCAAGGCATGGCTGGTGCTAGTATGAGTGGCGGATTAGGTTTATCGTCAGGCAATGTAAACGGTGGTCCTAATTTTGGTTTTACAAATTCAGCGTTAGAACAGCCCGGTACCAATAATCAAGGCATGGCTGGTGCTAGTATGAGTGGTAGGTTAGGTTCATCGTCAGGAAATGTAAACGGCGGTCCTGATTTTGGTCTTACAAACTCATCCCAAGGACAGCCCGGTACCAATAATCAAGGCATGACTGGTGCTAGTACGATTGGAGGATTAGGTTCATCACCGCCAGAAAATGTAAACGGTGGTCCTGATTTTGGTTTTACACACTCAGCACAAGGACAACCCGGTACCAATAATCCAGGCATGACTGGTGCTAGGATGAGTGGTGAATTAGGTTCATCGAGGTCAGGAAATGTAAACGGCGGCCTAGATTTGGGTTTTACAAACTCAGCACAAAGAAAATCCAATGACAATAATCAAGGCATGGCTGGTGCTAGTACCATGGGCGAATTAGGATCATCGTCAATAAACATAAACGGTGGTCTTGATTTTAGTTTGACAAACTCGGCACACGGACAACCCGGTAACATTAATCACGGCATGGCTGGTACTAGTACGACTGGCGGATTAGGTTTATCTTCAGGAAATGTAAACGGTGGTCAAGATTTTGGTTTTACAAACTCAGTAAATGGACAACCCGGTGTCAATAACCAAGGCATGGCTGGTATTAGTACCATAGACGGAATAGGTTCATCGTCAACAAACATAAACGGTGGACTTGATTTCGGTATTACAAATTTAGCACAAGGGCAGACAGGTGCAAATAATCAAGGCATGGATGGTATTAGTACGATGGGCGGATTAGGTTCATCGCCGCAAGGAAATGTAAACGGTGGTCTTGATTTTGGTTTTACAAACTCAGCACAACGACAGCCAGGCACCAATAACCAAGGCATTGTTGGTGCTAGTATGAGTGGTGGATTAGGTTCAACGTCAACAAACACAAACGGTGGTCTTGATTTCGGTCTTAAAAACACATCACAAAAACAAACAGGTGCAAACAATCAAGGCATGATGGCGGGTGCTAGTATCATTGGTGGATTAGGTTCATCACAGCCAGGAAATGTTAACAATGGTCTTGATTTTGGTTTTACAGACTCGGCACAAGGACAACTCGGTACCAATAACCAAGCCATATCTGGTACTGGTAAGATAGGAGGATTAGGTTCATTGTCAGGAAATATAAACGGTGGTGTTGATTTCGGTTTTACAAACTCGGCACAAGGACAGCGTGGTGCCAATAATCAAGGCATAAGTGGTGCTGGTACGATGGGCGGAATAGAGTCTTCACCAATAAATGTAAACAATGTCTTTAATTTTGACTTTGCAAACTCGGCACAAAGACAAACAGATGTCAGTAATCAAAACATAGTTGATTCTAGTGTGATAGGATTAGGTTCACCGCCAACAAATGCTAATGATGGTCTGGATTTTGGTTTTGCACACTCCGAACAAAGGACAAACCGTTTCAACGATGCAACCAGTAGAGGTTTTGACGTTGGTCGAGTAAACACAAGACCTTCCAATACTGCTAATTTGGACTCGAGACAAGGTGAAACTCGTCGAAGTAATAATGTTAACGACGCAACAGGAAGATCTAGTACTGTTGCAACACAAAGACAAGGCAATTCTAACGGAAGAAATCAGTTCGTTGGAAATGAACAAGCGAACATATTCAACGGTGTAGCCGATAGTCCTAAATTTGGAGGACCGGGTGGTAATGCCGATACGATGTCTGTGAACACTGCGGCAATAGGAGGCCTTGAATCCACTGCTAGAGGAAATATGAATACTGGTGTTATAGACTCTTCATCTATGAGGATAACGGATACGTCAGGAAGTTTAAGTAGTGGTAGATTTCAGCAGCCTCTAAGTGGGGGAGCAGACGCCTTTATGAGAAACGCAGGTTCTAGTGTATTTGAGACTAATGCATTCGGACCAATGGACGTTGTTATGGGTGGTACGGCAAGATCTACAGCAAGTGAGTTCATTTCTAGAGAAACACCTTCGATTGGAGGTAATGCCGGTGTTGATACTGGAGTAAATTCTGTTGGAGGATCCGGTGTTGGTGGCAGTGGTGTCAACGGAGTCTTTGCGAGAACCGTCCCTAATCAGTTCGGTAAGTTGACTTAATTTATAATTAAAATCACCTATCAGCTTGGACTTCGTGTTAAATGAGACATATAAACATGCCGTATAAACATGTGTTGATATTACGACAATTACTGTTTGTAGTTCTTTTTTAACTTTTCAGAATGTTTAATCTATCGTTTTAACACTTATTACAAAAAATATATACTGAAATGAATATCCTTTGAAAGCAACGAACACAGATAAGATAAAAAGAAAGTGGCATACTCGATTTAATCGAGACTTATTCATGAGAGGTACTATGTGATGCTACACATCTCACGCTCTCTAGCAACGGCTTAAGTGGAAAAGGTAACATTGCTTCAGTTATCGTGTACATAACATATGTCACTTATTTTGACATAATTTATTTTATTGTGTACTCATGTTTCCAGCTGCATGGCGCTTTCTAGTTGTGAACTAGGCTTTCGGTTATGCTTCTCGCATCTTGCTTCGCTTCACTGCTTGCCGTATTTTATACTATCTTGTTTTACATATACTTATAGATAATATATCTGCCTGTTTACTAAAATAATTACATAACAAATTCTAAATAATTAAAGCATTTCCACACTACGAAGTAACAACTGAACAAATAACAACATGTTACTAATTGCTAATAATATACGAAGTGTTGGAGAAATCATAACAATTCTAGAAGCGTACTGTGATATCAGACAATATTAATAGGAAATCCATCAAACCGTTACTCCGAAACAGCTAATAATGCATACGCCTTTACACGCTCCATTTACTTTCACGTCAATATTCGCACATATTGACGTGTAGTAAAGTTATATTGGGTGTTTAATGTACACTCGTTCGTGATTGGTGCAATTTTTCTGTTCATGTCAAAGAAAATATGTCACGTGATGTAAACAATGTCGATTTCATTGTGAAAATTATCACGATGTAACGACAATATGTTTGTTTCAAATAACTGCTTTGGTGAAAATTAAATGTTACAACCTATGTTATTGTTCTAATTTAAAAATGCATATGCAATAAAATAGTTATTCGATTTATATTGGGATATATGCACTCGTTCTTTCGCTCCTAAAGTCGCGCAATATCAATACGCAAAAAAAAATCGTGCATATATCCCAGTACAAATCTAATAACCTATAAATATTGTTTGTACTCAAACACCCGATATGATTATTTATACAATCAACAAAAGTGGAGTTTATCATCAGGCACACCCAGTTATATTATGCACTATGCGTGGAAAGGTAACTTGCTTGAAATTGTTCATATATGATGCCTATTTTATTATCAGGCACACCCATTTATGTTATGCACTATGCGTAGAATGTTAACTTGCTTGAAATTGTTCATATATGATGCCTGTTTTATCATCAGGCACACTCATTTATCTTATGCACAATGCGTAGAATGGTAACTTGCTTGAAATTGTTCATATGTGATGCCTATTTTGTCATCAGGCACCCCATTTATGTTATGCAACATGCGCAAAATGATAACGTGTTTGAAACTGTTCATATATTATGACTATTTTATGTTGAGCCGATTTGCATCGATGTTGATGTAAGTCCCCTGTTATTGTGGTATTCTGCTTGGTATTTAAAGGGTATTATATAAACTGTTGTTTTGAAAAAGGTTGCCTAACCTTGGCATATGCTGTATCTGGAATCACAACACTACATTATAAAGGATTATACTTGTCAATATATTCTCCATGTAAGAACAAATCTGAACATTGAATTTTTTTTAAAACATATTTTTACACATATAATAAAAACATCAGATGCATAAAGAGTACACTCAGAACATATGAAACATATTTTGTTTTCGATTATTTTTAGTCCGCTATTTTTTGTTTTTTTGTTTAAAACAAGATTGTATTTTATGTAAGTACACAAGTCCCTTTGTCCCAAAGGTTAACATATTAACTATAAACAGTTGCATAAGATTTTCTCTACTTCTTTCAGTTAAAACATATTTTGCACGAGGACTTCAATTTCACTCTAGTAATTCATACGGTACCAAGAGTTTTCAAATATACCAAGTGTATATACAAATATGCATGATAAGTGCGACATATTTATAATTTAAATATTTAAATTAATAAATGAAATACTATCGTCTAGGTCAAATTATTTAAAGTAAAACCGTTTGTAAACCGTCTTAACGAAGAACACGTGCAGTTCGTACTAATATATACATATATGCATTACATGTTCAACTATATGACATTCCTTAAGAAAGAGTATGTGTTTTTCGTTCTTTCTTTATATGTATTGCTATGCATCGGGTACTCCGGTTGTCATGTACGATGATTGTGCACAAACCATTGCACAAACCATGTGCAACCTGCTTGCACTATGTGTTACATTCCATGTTGCCCTGTTCACGTGTCTGTGATTATTTATTTTTTATTATTAATTGTATTAGATGTAATACTATTATACTGAGAATAATAAGTATTATCATTATTCCTATTAATTGACCTTTAGTAGTTTATTGAATATACCTATAATATTCGTAATGAATGATTATTTTGTTTTCAAAAACAAATGCATGAAACAATGTTTAACAAACTGTCTATCTACAGCATCAGCTATAACCAAAACAAGTGCACCTATAACACGAAATAAAAATACGGATAAGAGCTACATCAGATCAGTAGTAACGGATATATTGATGGACCTATTTCAAAAGTCAATCCTTGGCAAAAATAACATACCATATGGAGCTATAGATGGCGCTACCATTGCCCATGTTATCGGAGCAGCCCAAGAAAAACTTAAAGGTAGGATAATGCAAAACTTACTGAACAATGAGTGTTAAAACATTAATACATAATAGTTCTTTAAAAAAAAAAAAACGAAAATTCAAGACAGTAAAATGTGCAATACAAACATATATAAAGTTTGCTTTGCTGTGATATCGGACACATAGTGTGCACAAATCCGGATAAAGAGTTATTTGTTAACTTTGCAGGGTCCGAGTCAAATAAATAAAAATATACATTTTTATTAAGAACAAACAAAATATATTTGTTGGGACCAAATATCTCATTTATTACATTTTGATAGCCAATTTATGTTTTTGAACAAATATTACATTGATAAACAATTAGAAGCTGGTATATTTGTTCAAACAGGTTCTAAGTTATGAAGCAAAACGCTAATACACTAATTCTTTAAACAGAAATCATTTAAACGTGTTTAGTGTAAGTTTAAACACGTCCGAATTGAGTGTTTTAATTAAGAATATAATAAAAACATAATATTTTAAATTCATTGATTTGTCAAATACGTACTTGCTTATATTAATCACGTATGGAATGTAAATGTAAATTGCATTTCATAAGTTACTGAGAAAACATAAATATAGACTCCTCACTTATCATATTTGCTCTGTCGTTTTCACAGGCTCGTCTGCGTCAGCTATCTCATCTATAACAACCGGACAAGTTGTACCATTACAATCTGGGCATTCAGACGTTATTTTACCATTAGTAACAAGCGGACCAGCTGTACGACCTGTCTACACCACTGTCCCATCGCTACCCATTTATCAAAATGCAATGTTAACAATATCAACAAGCGAGCAGACTGTAACACCCACAAGTCCATCCCGGCGAGTTTATCCAGACGTTACTTCAACTCCATTATCTTTACCTATAGAAGCACCAACAATCACTCAAGGAGGTAATGTAGTTAACCAAAGTGGTCCAATTAATGTACCGCAGGTACACACAGCCACAACACCGATGCCATATCCATATACAACGACATTTTCAGCAAATACAGCCATTACAGAAAATGCAGCACCTACGGCGATTACTAATATAGATTCAAATAAGATCATTGGTGATTGGACCGGAGCGGGGACAGTGATAGACACGAAGACGAATAATATCAGCCTCAAGAGCTACCATCAGCCATCTACGATTCCGCCGCCATTAATACCTGCTCCACCACCGGATCACGTGATTCCTTCCCCTCCAACACTTGGTACACATCCATTCGCATCAAGCTCCCTTGGTGATAACGCGAGTGGTAGTGCAATGATTGAAAAAAACAATACAGGTAATACCACTAGCCATGACACTCACAAGCCTTATGGCGTATCGATAAACGCTGGTCATGATATGAAACTAGACATTCTTAGTTTATTACAGGCTGATCATAGACAAGTCAATGGCCATCATCACAATCACAGTCATGATGAGCTAGCTAACTATTTGGTAGATACAATAGTTTCTTCGTTTATAGCTCAACTGACCGGTGTTGAAATAGCTGTTATGAACACTACTCAATTTCAAAATGTTGTAGGGTATAATATGACCTCAAAAACACTATTCGTCATTAACGGTACTAACCAAACTATAGGCAATGTAAATCAAACAAAATACGAGTTATCTAAACAAATTAATTTGAACAATAACCTTAGCAATGCACACCAAGCGAATGCCTCGGGCAACTATGCGGCTACAATTGTCAATGCGACAGCGATAAACAGCGTTACAGTTGAAATAAATGCAACCAGCCTTAATGCTAGTGAAATTGTAAATACTACGCAAAATTTAACTACAGCGAATCCACTTGTGGAAAATGCAACATCGACATACGCAAATGTAACAGAAGTACCACTGGATCAGAATATGACTACACCAGTAGACATGACAACGATGACTGTAACTGAAATATCAACAATGGACCCTGACATGGTTGCTGACTTAGAAGAAGCACAAGAGGAGGCTGCTATGTTGGCAGCCGAAGCCGCTGAATTAGCGGCTCAAGAGGCGGCAGAAGCGTAGGGAGGAGTAGGGAGGAGTGCTGTCGCGGTGTAGGGAGGGACAGCAGCTGCACCGGCGTATGCAGGAGCTGCTGTCGTGGTGGAGGGAGGGCTGCAGCGGCGGCAGAAGTAGCAAATGCAGCGGCGGCGTTAGGCAGTGCGGCATAATTTGATTTTTTGATGAGTGTGTGCAGCAATTTAAATTGACGTAGCGGAATGTTAGCATGGCTATCCACAAGAATGTATAACTCATCTTCAAGATGGATTAAATATATGTATTTATTCTTTACCTGCTGCTTCGCTATTAAAATGAATGGTAAATGTTAGCAAGCATATGAGGCTCATGGGTATATAATTTACGATAAAAAGCATTTTGAATGTGTTGAACGTTGTATTGATCCATAAATAGTGTCGATAATGTGTATTTATTTTAAATATTTCTATCTGAACTATTTATTCTTGTTGTTGAGTTCGTTGTTTTATAATGTTTTTTGCGTTGTATGTACTGAATTTAAATGTAGTAAACGCATATCACGAACAAACTGATTACAAAAGATTACATAGCATGTGCGTTTGTATAAAGGATGTTTATTTATGTGTTGCAATCGTTGCTCAATCATTGTTTTAATCACGAAGGCGATGTCAAATTCACCGGGTATATCAAGTCTTACAGTTGCCAAATATTAAGTATAAGGGTTGTTACGAATGTTTGCTCAAAATAATATCATAGTGGAAAGGCCCGGGTAATGAACATATTTATAGTAGTATACATCATTTGAGAATGTCCTACTTTGTTCAATGTGACGTGATCATTTACTGGCTTAAAATAGATTTTGAAAAGTTCTTTCTTTGCTCAATGTAACGCCATCTGTCTTCTTTTTTATATTAAGTAGAACATGATCGAGTTAAAAATGTCATATTAAATACTCTACTTTCATTGTGCTGTTAAGATTATTAAATTGTGTGTTAAATTGCTGTTTTGTTTGTAATTTGATCAGATAAAATTAAACAGCAATAGAAATATACAGACTGTTTTATTTTCTTTGGTTTTGCCTCGATCGACATTAATTTTCTCAGGTTGACAATTATTCATAGCGCTCTCACATAAATATCTTATTCATATTAAAATAGATGTTGTATTTATATTGAATTACCAGTAGTCTGACATCTTTTTGTATGTTGAATGTAGTTTGGAATGTATAACTTTCAATATGCGAGAAAACAACTTGGCTATGCGGCAACGGTTTCGGTAGCTAGTATGTAGCTCAACTGGGAAAACAATGCGCCTGCGGCGAGAAGATGATGAGCAAATGCGGCATAAATTCATCAGTGGTTGTCTCGGCGGCGACTGGGAAGCAGGCTATAGCAATTAAATATGGCGCTCAAAACTCAGCACGCAGATGCGGCGGGTAGATAGAATATTGGTTGTGGCACAGACAGTAGTAAATAATCTAATCCCTGTTTTGTCTATATTGAAGGACCAGAAAATCTGTCCAGTTTCTTCATCGATTTAGCTAATTCAACTGATCTGCCGTTTGACTCAAGTGCACACCACGATATAGTAATCCACCTACCTTTTGAATTGCAAGGAGCAACTGATGGAGTGAGTTTTGTATCTTCATTAAGTGACACCGGAAATGGGAATCGAAGTGTTGGCAATCAAACTGTCGAACTACAAGGCATCCTTGGTGTTGAAGGACTTAGTCAAATAGTAAGAAATGTATCTAATGAAAATTTGACTCAGTCGAACAAAATTGACCAAACGATGGATATAGGAAGTACTACACTGCAAACACTTCCTGAAACAAACATATCAGTGTATGATATGTATAACTGGACTAATAGTGAAGCATCGTCGACTACAGATTACTATTTATTTTTCAATGATAGTTCATCTACTGAAGTTTTCTCTACAACTGTCACTGAAAACCCTGTAGTTGTTACTACAGCTTATAACATGAAACCGACCGGGAACCCTAATGCTGCTACATGGAAACAGGCGGCACTTGGATCTGTGATTTCTCACTCTAATACACCAGATCATCCGCCACCTATTTTTATGGTAAATGTCAATGCAGCGCAAACACAGTCAATCTCTAGTCAGAATCAAACAATCACGAGTAAAACAAAAGTTAGAAATATAACGATAGAAACAAAGACTATCACAAGATTTATAGATCCTCAAACAAATCCAAACGTGCTAACAGACCAAAACAAAATGGGCGAAAACGCGCAAACCAGTATCGCTGTTGTTAATGGCCAAACTCAATCAGATGCAACTGGAAGCAAAAACATGAAATCTACACTTACACAGCAAACCAGTATAACTGCAACCGCAACACAAAATCCAGCTGCGGCAGCCTTACTTCGGCAACAATTGGAAACACAGGCTAACGATAGAGCTGATGCCCTTGACACAATGATGGACAACTTATCAGATTTTAATGACATGATGATAGATATGGCAGCAACGTCAAATCGCTTCTTCAGAAAATAATCTTGTTTCACAGATTTTACCGTGAGTATTTAGGTGTACCTCTACATATTCACTGTTGTGGGTGCTTTGGAAACGATCACGAGGTGGAAGTTTATGTATAAAAAGTGTTGTATTCGTGGGTTAAAATGTATACCTGTACATGTTCCATGTTGTTGGTGAAATAGAGTCATGGAAATTATGGTGTTTTTTGTGTGTTTTTACAAGAATTGTAGCTTCAAGCATATTTAACGTGTAGCATTGCTTTTGGTATTGATGCTCAGAAGGGAGCAAGGATTGGTACATAATATTTATACTGTATATGTTGTTGCTTTGTTTGAAGAAACAGGTGGTATTGTTCCTCGAATTGTATAACCACAATTTGAAATATCAGTAATGCCTTTTGTATTGTGTTAACAAAATGCGATTATTATAACTCTTTTCATACTTACCAGAATGTAAAAGATAGAATTACGATACAGAAAATACAAATGAGTTTAGATTGTTTGACCGCTTAATATAGTGTTATGTTTTAAGAGTTCCTAAATTGAACAAATATATGATTTTATATTTTACACTTTTCAGGCACAACGCTTCGTATATGTATATGTTACTACTTTAAATACCAATAACAAAATAATGACTTTAGCAAGCATGCTAGCTAGTTCTAGTTACTCTGAAACTGGATTTAGAGTTTCGTGACTGGTCTACCATACTCAAAACGTGTTAATATGCATATTTTCGTGACTGGTTTACCATACTCAAAACGTGTTAATATGCATATTTTCGTGACTGGTCTACCATACTCAAAACGTGTTAATATGCATATTCGACTTAAATGGACAGTCGCCAATTTCGGGTGGATATGACATATAATGTCTGGTAGGATATTAATTTAAACTATATCATGTTAATAAATGATTAATACTCAGTCCAAAAGTTTAAAATATTGAAAACTATAAGATACAAAAAGCAAGAGAATTGTAGATGTTTCGATTGTATTGTAATTAAATGTTATCTGTTAACGTGGTTGTTAATGAATTAATATGGGATTTGCTTCTGATTATTTTAACTTGAAATGAATTACAATAACATATATGGACGTTTTTTAATTTTAAAAGTCATATTTGAGGGCAAAAGCTAAGGCGTCCTCGAAATTCCATTTACTTGTCCTACGCCAACTTGAAAATCGATCTTACTTAATGTAACCTTATTAACTTTATGAACAATTATAAAAGTCTCCATTATCCAAAATTGCAGACAGTCCTTTACCAAGTTTCTAAAATACAAAAACAAGTTTGTATAACATATATAAACAAAAAACATCTCGGGCGGAAATAAAGAAAAATGACACATTTGAAATAGTATTTTGAAACAAACTGAAAGAACATATTTATTCTTGGAGGATTAAATTCGTAGTGTATGAGTATACCTTTGCATGAAGCTTTATATCCAATAGCATATATGTAGAAGTAGAAATATACCATCCTCATGGAACCATTGTCATAGCCAACACCATGCATGTAACGTGTATATGTATATATATATGCAATACTTACTTTCATTTGTCTGTAATCTACTAACCATTAAAAGTATGAAATAATGACATTTCTAGTTTTCAAAATCAATTTCTACTGATGTTGCAAAGCACAAAACTCATTAAATATTTGATTGTTATTAGTTGTGTCATCGGCAGATCAAAGAAATAATGTAATTGAAATGTGACTATAACATACCAGATGTTTTACTTGTATTATTCACATTACTCAAATATTGTACTCGACATTGTTAATAACGCTAAAAGTAGAAAAAAATACAAAAAAGAATGAAATATCTTTGAGCCTAACGTGAAAATGTGTAAGTAATTCACGAAACGTGTAATATGGTGCTTAGTAGTCCGTTTATAAAAACGGTAAAGCCTTTATTGTACCTATAGTAGAAAATAGTTGGCACATATGTTGCACTAAGGCTATATTTAGAATAATAAGGGGCCGTTTGGTACTATGACATATGCATTCAACGTAATATTATCATGATTTATTCAAATCGAGTGTTATTGCATGATTGGCTTACCTTAACATTGCCTCTGTATTGCATTAATATCATATCAAACAGGAATAACACTTGAAACAGTTGTATGAAAATCACAACAATGTTGCCGAAAAAAATGTAACTGTATAACCATCTCTAATTAACAGCGAAAAAATATCAGACAATTAGAAGATTTTATTTAATGCAGAAGTGAGAAAACTGAATATATTAACGAGTGTGTACATTGTCTCACTTAAAATAAAACCGGTTACTTACGACACAATTTTGTTTCTGAACGTAATTATTGTTTTCTGAAAATGTTTTCGGCAATGTTATTGGCTCAACATGGTGCAATTGCTACATTTTACGGACTATTACTTCTAAATTACTTTTACGTTTTCAATCAATATACTATTAATCATATTCATAACCTTTTTGCCCCTGACCGTTCCAATGCGGTAGACCTACTGTCAATCCTTTTTGTGTTTGTGACGTCATATGCCTTTATTATTACTATTGCTATTGCCATGCTTGTTTATCTTTTTAATTGTTTAAATTGTTTTTGGGTTTACTGTATTCTGTGAAAGCTGCATTTCCTGTTCGACTTTTATACTTATTTGCATAGCTAAGCTATTTTCTATCCATTGATATAACTTGCATACCAACTTACCAAATAAAATAAATACTGAAAGGGAATCACTTTCAAACAAAAACACACTCAAGAGAGCAATATAGCAGACTCGGTGCCACTGAGACAGCACACGGTGCAACACCATCTCACACCCTAAAGCTGTCTTTAAAAAGTGTGGCGAAAAAAAATCATATAATTATATAAACATGATAAATGACCATAATTATAAAAAAATAAATGCGATATATATTTAGTTTAACATTGAATATTCTAATGAAATTTTAATGAATTTTTCTAATGAAATAAACATAGCTGAATTTCTAATGAAATAAACATAGCTGAAATCCCGGATTCCTACATTGTAGAATATCAGTTTTACGGCACTTCTAATATTACTTATAATGTCATTGCTTTACATAAAATTACATGTTATTTCAGTGAAATCTTACATTTCACGTGGTTTTCTTTTTCTTTTGGATTTCGTGGATGGTCTATATCAGGAACTAAACGAAGCAACTAAATATTTACAACAGTCTCATATTTTGGCTTACTAAATATTTACAACAGTCTCATATTTTGGCTTACTGAATATTTACAACAGTATCATATTTTGGCTTACTAAATATTTACAACAATATCATAAAATAGCTTACTAAATATTTACAACAGTCTCATAGTTTGGCTTACTTAATATTTACAACAGTCTCATAAATATGTACAACAGTCTCATATGTTGGCTTACTAAATATTTACAGCAGTATCATAAAATAGCTTACTAAATATTTACAACAGTCTCATATGTTGGCTTACTAAATATTTACAACAGTCTCATATGTTGGCTTACTAAATATTTACAACAGTCTCATATGTTGGCTTACTAAATATTTACAGCAGTATCATAAAATAGCTTACTAAATATTTACAACAGTCTCATATGTTGGCTTACTAAATATTTACAACAGTCTCATATGTTGGCTTACTAAATATTAACAACAGTCTCATATTTTGGCTTACTAAATATTTTCAACAGTCTCATATGTTGGCTTACTAAATATTTATATCAGTATCATATGTTGGCTTACTAAATATTTACAACAGTCTCATATGTTGGCTTACTAAATATTTACAACAGTCTCATATTTTGGCTTACTAAATATTTACAACAGTCTCATATGTTGGCTTACTAAATATTTATATCAGTATCATATGTTGGCTTACTAAATATTTACAACAGTCTCATATGTTGGCTTACTAAATATTTACAACAGTCTCATATTTAGGCTTACTAAATATTTACAACAGTCTCATATGTTGGCTTACTAAATATTTACAACAGTCTCATATGTTGGCTTACTAAATATTTACAACAGTCTCATATTTTGGCTTACTAAATATTTACAACAGTCTCATATGTTGGCTTACTAAATATTTATATCAGTATCATATGTTGGCTTACTAAATATTTACAACAGTCTCATATGTTGGCTTACTAAATATTTACAACAGTATCATATGTTGGCTTACTAAATATTTACAACAGTCTCATATTTTGGCTTACTAAATATTTACAACAGTGCAATTTTTTAGTTTACTAAATATTTACAACTGTCTCAAGTTTTGGCTTTCAAGTTTTTTTAATAAGATGCATTTATAATTATACAACGGAAATAAACAAGGCACAAGTACTTAATAAATAATGTTTGTCTTACTATATCTCTTCCAGATACGTCAGTGCCATTCAAGAAAGGGCGTGGCGTTTCAATTGTATCACCTAGTCAGGATCTCGGTGGACTAAACGAGCCAACAACTTTCGCCTTAGAAAACAAAATCTTTGACGTAAATAAACTGAAACAAAAATCTCAAGTTAGACCAACCGGAAACACTTTAAATACACCATTTGGTGATTTGAAAAATGTTGATGCATTCATGTCAATGACGGATAGGGGTATGAATACTAATCAAATGCGCAATCAACTCGTGAGTGGAATATTGAAACAACTTTCTCAAGTTAGACCAATGCCACCTGGAAACACATTAACTGCACCATCTGGTAATTTGAATAATGTCGATGCAGTCAGATCAATGAGGGATAGGGGTATGAATACTAATCAAAATCAGAATGCTATCGTGAGTGGAATGTCAAACCAAAACATGAGGAATAACGGACAGCTTGGGTCAATGCCAACCAGATCTACGTCTGGTATTCTAAGTCTTGAAAGAACAGCCGCTGAATTCAACAGAATGAATGGTATTCCAAATACATTGATCTTACCAGATGCACAACAAAATAGGTTCAAAGAACGCATTGCTCCACTAAACGGTCGTGAAAACATACGTAATGGAACTTTTAACAGATTTGAAGCGGCAGGAATGCAAGGGACTGGTGGCTCTGGTGTTCTTGTTAATTCGCCTATAAATGTTCCTAAGAACACGTTTGGCAGTGATAGTCTCAATGCTCTGGGACAGTTTGGTACCGCGCAAAATAGAAGAACTGCACAAAACATCAACATAAATTTCAGACTTCCGATCACTGCATCCATAGCTACAACATCGGGTGCTAGCAATCTAATACCCATATCGGGAGTAAAATCAATCCACACAGACGGTTCTTTTTTAGGATCAACTTCGGGAGGCTCCAACCGGTTTTCGACAGCTTCATCGTTAGCTAACCCACAGTTTGTAAACCAAGCTACCTTATTAGACATAGTTTCGGATCAAATAACCCAACTCCAACGGCAAGGCAGCATCGGTCGTCCCTCAGTTGGTCTACCACCACCACTTCCAGGACGACGACTAAGACCAACGCCTCCCGGAGGACTAAGACCAACTCCACCCGGAGTCGGCAATATAACATCCACATGGAGACAACCAACACCACCGAGACGAACCAGTGCTTATACTCCACCCAAACCGACAGCACCGGCTACCAAACGCGTCAATATTGGACCACCTCCTCCGGACCCCTTCTCACCTGCAAACACACTACAACTCTCGGACGTTTTGCCACCTTATGATAACGTTGAAAGCATGCCACCTCCTGGAATAGATACATTCTTTCAACCAATTGACACAGGGGCAATGATACGTCATATAGACGCTGGGAGACTTGGCAAAGATCTAGTTAACACTGATGTAGGTACATCGGGCGTGGTGCCAAACCAAGGAGATATTGGTTTCGGAGCCGCCTCAAATCAAATAGGTAATAATGCAGGCCCATTATTAGAAATATTCCCAGAAGCCGCAATGCCTCCAATGCAAGGTTCGGTAGACATGGGTCCTCCTCCGCCACTAGAAAAGGCAGACATGCGTCCGACTCCGTCAATAGGAACAGGGTTTGCATCACAACCACATAGTGTTGATAACGGTCTAACCGAAGCCGGCAGCAATAGTCTAGCTAATGTTCCATTCGAGTCAACAGTTAACAGCAATATTACCTTGGATCCCATAATTGTTCCAAGTCTTGACTTAAATGGCACCCAGTTCGTAGATCATACAATGGACTCTGGTGTGATCCAGTATGATTTAACTCCTTTCGCAAATAATGAAAACTGGGCTGTTTTCGATCCTACCTCATTACCACCGGATATGAATTTCACGGAGATAGGACCAATAGTTGACATTCCACTGGAAGTCAATCGCATATCTTTTACAAGCAACAGTGATATCACGTTCCAGAATATGTTCTCTCAAGCCTCGGAATCTGGTCCGATCGTTGACACCGTCAAACACAGTAGTACGGAAGTAAAGAAAAATGTTAATGTAGACACAACACCACCAGATAATTTCTTATTTGACGAAATACCACCAGGACCTACTTTTATTCAGGGAACAGCTGAACCTCCAAAACTTGACAGGAGTGTTACAGAGGAAGAACAAAACCGATCAATTAAAAACCGCATACAAATACAGAACAATCGCCAACCACCTAAGCAACGTGTTCCAGAACCGTCCCAAGAACCAACGCAACTTGTTGAAATTATACCTATTGGCAAAGACCCGAGGATGCCGAAAACTAACAAACAGGCGGATGTCCCACTTCGAAGTGTTGTTGGCCAATCACGGGCAGCAGTAGAATTACCGCCACCACCTCCTCCGTTTTAAATACGTCCAACTGTAATCAACACAAAAGGGAACCATTTTAGCTGTCGTGCATGCTTGATGATGCCAGGTGTGCTATTGATTTTCCATAATAGATGTTTCTTTATTGATTTCTCATTATTGATTTCTCATTATTGATTTTTTTTCTGTATAAATTCAAATCGGTTATATAGCCAGTCCTTATTGACATTACGTTTGTATTTTCGTATGGTGTTGCTTTTGTTTCTTCCAATGTTAGAATTATTTTGTGGTATACCTTTTTTCGGAATACGTTATTAATGTTCGTATATGTAATGTCATTTCAAGTTTTCAACTTTATTTCACAGAGAATCTGCCTTAGTTTGTATATTAGGTATTTAAGTTGCACCACTGCTAGCTCAGCAATTGTTTTTTGTTATGTAAATATGTGTTATTTCATTATGTTTTGCTCATGGAATTTTCTTTGTAATAAATTCGTAACTTGATCCCACTTTGCTTTTTGCAAATTACAGTTGCATGTGTATCCAGTACCATAACTTAAATTGTAACATATGGTACACTAATTGTTCAGACAACTGCAGCATGTTTCCATTAAAGGTTTAGTAATGTTAACTGCAGCACGTCCGCAAGCAGAGCGTTACAAGACAGTTTTAAAGTAACGCAATAGCCGCAATAAAGCAAGTGATACGCTAAGCAACTTTCAAGGATTGTTAGATTTAACAGCAGGCTGTGCATTGGTTGTGAAGCGGCTGCAGGATTATGACCTTACTTGGTAAGCAGCCCAAGATGTTGAGCACTGAAAGCAATGCTGCTGCAGGATTGTTACCGTTGGTTGAACAGCTGATGTAGGATTCGGAGCACTTATTGAAAAGCTGCTGCAAATTTATCAGCAATTATCGAAAACATGATGTAGGATTATGAGCTTTGATTGCAAAGCTGCTGTGCGATTCTGAGCGTTGATCGAAAAGTTTCTGCAGGATTCTGAGCATTGAATACTTGCAAAGCTGCTACAAGGTTTTGATTATTGATTGCAAAGATGTTATACATCTCTGCTGTAGGATTATGGGCATTGACAGCCAAACTGCTGCAACCTTTTGAGGTACGACCACTTATTTAGAATAAGTATCCAAGTGGCATATTTTAATTTCATTTGATCTAGCTAGTATTGAAGTTTTCCTAACTATTTACGAATGTATACTGCAAACAAGAGGTCAAAAGACATTGAAACTCTGCTGATAGGTTCTGATAGCTAGATCAGCATTCCTGTGAAGTTTCATGAAAATCTGTCAAGTAGTTTCAGAGTAGTCGTTACAAGATTTTATATATAGTCTATATAAACAAAGATGGCCGCTGGCCACCATGTTTAATGTCGAATCAAAATATGTATTAACAAGGGCCAACACCATGTCATGCTGATCATTTTAGAAAAAGTCCCATATCAATATCACTTATATAGTTTTCAAGAAGTAGTCGCTACACATTTGTTTTTTAAAAATCTGTTTTTAGCCATGGCGGCCATCTTAAATTGCCGGCCGACTTGACATTTTGCTAGGATCAACTAGACATCAAGAGCAACATTTCTGTTACGTTTCATGTCATGCTTATCATTTTAGAAAAAGTCCCATATCAATATCACCGTGGCGACAATCTTGAATTTCTGGCTACGCTGAAATTTGGCTAGGATAACCAAGACATCAACAGCAACATTCCTGTGAAGTTTCATGAAAATCCGTCAAGTAGTTTCAGAGGAGTAGTTGCTACAAGTGTTTACTATATAACTCTATGTAAACAATGATGGCCGCTGGCAGCCATGTTTAATGTCGAATCAAAATGATTTTCGGCAAGGACCAACATTATGTCATGCCGATCATTTTTGTAAAAGTCCCATATCAATATCACTTAAAGTTCTATGGCCCGAAATTTTGCTAGGATCAACTAGACATCAACAATTTTAAAAATATATTTTTAGCTGTGGTGGCCATCTTCAATTTCCGGCCAGCCTGAAATGTTGCTAGGATCAACTAGATTGCTAGGATCAACTAGACATCAAGAGCAACATTCCTGTGAAGTTTCATGAAAATCCATCGAGTAGTTTCAGAGGAGTAGTCGCTACAATTGATTACCATATAACTCTATGTAAACAAAGACGGCCGCTGGCAGCCATGTTTAATGTCGAATCAAAATGATTTTCGACAAGGACCAACATCAATTCATGTTGATCATTTTAGAAAAAAGTCCCATATCAATATCACTTACAGAGTTAAAAAAGTAGTCGCTACAAACTTGTTTTTTAAAAATCAATTTTTAGCCAAGGTGGCCATCATGAATTTCCGGCCAGTCTGAAATTTTTCTAGGATCAACTAGACAGCAAGAGCAGCATTCTGTGAAGTTCCTGATCATTTTAGAAATAGTCCCATATCACTTACAGTTTTCAATAAGTAGTCGCTACAAACTTGTTCTATAAAATTCTATTTGTAGCTTTGGCGGCCATCTTGAATTTCACATCAACATGAATTTTTGCTAGGATCAACTAGACATCATGGACAACATTTCTGTAAAGTTTCATGAAAATCCATATCGTTGTTTCTCAGGAGTAGTCGCTACAAACAAAAGTTTACGGACAGACGGCCGGACGGACGACGGACACCGCACCACGACATAAGCTCTGCTGATCTCCGATCAGTCGAGCTAAAAAGCTGAGAATTTATTGTAAAGCTGCTGCATGAGGGTATGCTCCTTTGGGATTCTGAGCGAGTATTACAAAGCTTCTGCACGATTCCAATCAATGACTGCAAAGGTGCTGCAAGCTTACGAGCTTTGATTGTAAAGCTGCTGTAGACTCTTTACCCTTGATTGCAAAGCTGCTGATACATACTGAGAATATGGCAGAACTGCAGAATTATAAGCATTGATTGCAAATCTGAATTATTCGGAGCATTGATTGGTAAAAAAGTTGCTGTAGGATCCTGAGAATTGATTAAAAAGCTGCCGTTGGATACCGAGTATTGATTCCAGTCCTGCTAAATGATTCAGAACATCGATTGAAAAGCTGCTGAATGATTCAGAGCACTGATTGCAAATATGTTGCATGGGTGCGAGCATTGACTGCATTTGCAACGTAATCTCTAGATCATCTGCGACGCTTGCTTTTTTGAAGACAAATGTCGAGCAGCTATCTTCTAAAAACTGTTGGAAGAGGCAGCAATATTTACCGCAATTCTGGTATAGTTTCTGGTTGCCTGAAAAAAGACACACCAGACAGAACTACAGAACGATATAACACCTTTTTTTTTATAAATTAATAAATAAACAAAGAGAAAAAACGTCATCACTATATCAACGAACTAAATGTGGTCATAATATAACACAAAAAAAAATATGGACATATGGTTCCGGTTTCTTTTTTTCTGCACCATGGGTCAGGATGTTTGTATTTAGAATCAATCGTCGAAGATGATCAATAGTATTGTAATGCTTCTTCAGGATTCAGAGCATACATCAATGGTGCATGATTCTGTACATTGACTGAAAAGCCGATTCTGATCCTGAGCATTGATTGCACAGTTACTGTTGAACGATGAGCGTATGGGAGGGCTAATGCCGAATTCTGACCACCAAAGCTGATGTATATCATAAGCATAGTGAAGAGCTGCTGTAGGATCATGTGCAGTGGTTGCAAAGCTGCTGTATGATCCTTATCATTGATTGAAGAGCTGATGTAGGATCCTGAGCATTGATTTGCGGAGCTGCTGTAGGATCCTGTGCTTTGACTGCAAAGCTGCTGTATGGATTATGAGCATTGAGCTCATTGCTACTGTAGGATCCTGAGCATGATAGCATGATGTAGGATCCTGAGCATGATGTAGGATCCTGAGCATGATAGCATGATGTAGGATCCTGAGCATGATGTAGGATCCTGAGCATTGATTGCAATGCTGTTGTAGAATCCTGAGCATTGACTGCATAGCTGCTGTAGGGCATTGATTGCAAAGCTGCTGTATGATCCTGAGTATTATACACATAGCTGCTGTAGGATCCTGAGCACTGATTACAAATCTGTTGTAGGATTATGTAGTTATCGCAAAGTTGCTGTTGAATGCTGAGCATTTGGCAGAACTTAGCATTTGGCAGAACTGCTGTAGAACTCTGAGCACTGACTGTAAAGCTGCTGCAGGATCATGAGCATTGATTGTAAAGCTGCTGTAGGATCCTGATTGCAAATCTGCAATAGGATTGAGCATTGATTGCAAGATTCTGAGCATTGATTGCAAAGCTGATGTAGGATCATGAGCATTGATTACAAAGCTGCTGTAGGACCCTGAGCCTTGATTGCAAAGCTGCTGTAGGATTCTGTACATTAATTGCAAAGTTCTGTTGGATACTGATCATTTGGCAGAACTGCTGTAGAATTACGAGCATTGACTGCAAAGCTGCTATAGACTATTTACCTACCTACTGACTAACCTTACAAAGAAAAGATGACCACACGCAGATCAATATACTCGTTTATTGGCAAGTGGTGTACATACTTTACGTCAAAAAATAACACATTAAATAGCATCAATAAAAACATTCATATCATAAATAAATAAATGTAAATATAAGTATTTATTTCGATTTTTCAATGGAGCATGAAAATCATTATTAGCATAGTTAATAATCAAAAAGCCCTTTGGACTTCATGCAATTTAAACTACCCTAATGTTTTTCATACACAGCTGAAAGATCGAAATATCGAATATAAAACTTGTATTTTTTTTATGAACTGTGTTCAAATTATGTAATGGTGAAAACTGAATAAGATAACTGAATTGAAATTAATTGGGTTTTATGGCGCATCAACACATGAAAGTTTATATGGCGCCTAACAGGAATGAACGTGCCAGGCTCATCCTCTATTTACATCAAAATAAAAACATGACACAATTGTTATTTGTTAAAGGGACACACTGCGATCAACATTTTCAAAAGCTGTGTCAACTGCAATGTGTCCCTTCAAACAACTGCGTTAAGATTTAACTATCAAATCAAAGGTAGACATATGTCAAACATGTTTAGCCATTTTTTCTCGCAACATTACGTGGTCCGAGTATTAACTTTCATATCCCATCCAACCCCTTCTCCAAGAAGCAAAAACGGGGTTAGCCTGGTTATGAAATAAAATCTTACTTTCGGCTTACAAAGTTTGCATATTCATGATATTGTAAAATGAAAAAATTTAACAGGTAATTTTAAACAGGTTATTACATTTTTACGGTATGAAATGTTTTTAAACATGTTTTATTGTCGAAATATCCGTTATAAAATCTTGCTAACATAAGCATTCCCATCGCTTATTGGAATTTAGGCGGGACCACGTAATGAATATATTTGGTCATATTTATTTTTTATGCCATTTTAAAACAAGCATGTTTATACATAGTATAATGAACAGTAATGAGGTCATGTGCAATATTATAGACTACGGTTAACACTTTGACTGAAGCACCTAGATGAACAACTCCTGTCATCCACGAAACTGGGTGTGAAGCAGCAGCATGTAACAATATTGATCAAGATATATTACATGTTTGATTGATTGAAAGTTGTTTTACAACCCTGTAACATATTATGTCATACAGGGTTGGAATGGGGAATGGGGATGAGCAAATGATGACGATAATGGAGATGATGATGAAGATGAGTACTGGAAATGAATATCATGTTGTTAATCCTCATTCAATTCAAAACCATGGTACTGAGTTTCCAGGCCACATTGGGGAAGTTCTACCACCTGTTGTGACAACAGTTGACAATCTATTTGGCTCCACCAACTGGGGAACGACAATGGGCAGCTTGACTATTCTGAATATTCTTGACAGTAATATGATGAAGAGGTTGGAGACACTAGCTAGGTAACATCTGAAAACTATTCAGAATATACTCAGTAAAAAAACAAATGGAGTAACTGTAACAGGTAGGCCTGGGTAATAACTGGCTATTATTACGTATACTACCGATTGAATTTTCTTAAAGGGACACACGGCAATAATTAAGGGAATGTAGCAGTACGGAAAGTATTTTAGTAATGAGAGTTCTGAAAAACTTGGAAAATGGTGAAAAATGATCAAAATGATGAAAGAATTATCAAAATCAGATGATAACAAAGAAGAAATGACCATTTGAACGTTGTTAATGGAAGCCACCATTTTGAGAACTATGACGTCATAGTTATAAATTGCGAGATTTGGCATATTGATAAATATCATTTAAAGCAAAGGTATTAGCTGCAAATGAATGCAGAATCCATAAATAATCGTTTGGTATATTATTACACATTAGCATTTTTCATACAGTTATTGCACTTTTCTTTCCTATAAATGATTAAATTAGGATATTTATCAATATTCCATATATGGTAATCTAGAACTGTGACATCATAGTTCTCACAATGGCGATTTCCTTGAACAAACTTCAAGTTGCGGTATAACATATAAGCTCCGAGTCTTTTATTTTACTATAAATAGTCAAGCAGGGGTATTTGTTACAATCAGTCGATATCAATACATAACATCAAAACTGTCAATATAACAACAGTGGTGTATGTGTTAACAAAGTGTATTATAAAAGAAACAAAACTACAAACAAATATAAAGGTATGTAAGATTGTAACAAAATGACAGAAATTGTCAATATTCTGCATAATGTTTTATCAATATTATGTTAACATAGCATGCGCATGAGTGCCATTCCACCATTAAATAGCTAACAATAATGCATTATGTCATATGGAGATGTTATGCAAGCACGGACGCAGGGTCACACATTGTTCACATGCCTAATCCTATACAAATAATACATACTTATTATATATGGTCAATTTGCCTATGTGAAACCATGGTCTTAAGTAAGTGACAAGTAGAATGTATATGGAACAGCATTAACGCAAAAACTCCAGACATGTATAGTGTACACATACACATTTGTAAACCAAGTTATGTCAACTCTATGTTTGTTTGTTTGTTTGGTGTTTTACGTCATTCTCAACACATGTAAGGTTATATATGACGGTCAATTTTTTTTTGTGGTGGAGGCAGACCACCCACATTTCCTGGGAAGAACCAGTACTGTACACCTCCCGCCATTCGTAAGAATCGATACTTCCTCACTTACAAGTCGAGCTCCCAGTGGGATTCGAACCCGCAGCGGCGAGATGTGAAGGTTTACAACGCAACGTTGTTAACCATTCGACCATGGAGACGCTTGCATGTCAACTCTAGCCTTGTATAATGTTCACATGTACTCGTGTAACCCAACAAATGCAAACGTCAGGCTTGTAAACCAACATATGTAAACACGAGACATGTACATGTACATTGTACATATCTACATTTAAATCCAGCGGCCACATTCGGATATGTCCGTCATTTTCTGAGATAAGGCCATCAGATGTGAAATCATCTATAGATGTATTTTGTGACTTGTAAACCTGAACATGTTAACGTGAGACACGTCAAAATGAGAAGCAAAATGGGAAGTTTATATCTGTACTCTGTCGATGTGAAGCATGCGAATTTAAATGTAGATATTGTGTTTACATGTGTTGGTTTACAAGTATATATGTGAACATTATACATATACAAGACTGGAGATAACATTTGTTGGATTACACGAGTACATGTGAACATTATACAAGGCTAGAATTGACAAGTGTTGGTTTACAACACATGTGTACGTTATACGTCTGGAGTTTTTGCATTAATGCTCTTCCATAAATATAACTTGTCATATTTTCAAACAAGCTTTATGAGAGTAACTTGGAAATTAGTGAAAGAATTATCATGATCAGGTTATAAACAAAGAGGTGTGACCATTTGAAGGTCATGGAAGCTGCAATATGATTTTTTTCAGAATGATGAACAATAAAACGTGTTTAATATATGTCAATATTCCCTTTAACGCATAAAGATAAGACAAATTTTATTTAAAGTCGGCAAGACACACACAACAACGTAACATAAGCCCTCAGGGGCTTTTTTACCGACTATTAACATGATGATTAGAGTCAACATAGTAATAAAATAGCTATTCATAACGGGTAGGGGGTAAACTCGGTGTTTATCGTTGGTGCTCAACTGACTGTAACCCTTTATAAAACTAGTTTGAAGTGATAAATATATTAAAAGCTTTATTTTGTCGTGTACATCTATGTATCTGCTTTTGGTGTTGTCTGATTTTAAAACACCAATATGGATAATCATGGTCTAATATTTACATTTTTCATATAGAGATTGAGGATAAAGTTCGAGTAAACCCCTTTATTTTCACCTACTGAATATCTCAACCTACCGGAAGTTGACTGGACGTGAAAGTTATGAATACGATCTAAGAAAGATTAAAATGACATTAGTCAAATACAAGCAACAGCACACTTACACAATGATTTAAAGTCTAATAAAACATGGATGCATGTTAAGCATGATCAAAGCACATATAAGCGTAACAAAATACACACCTAAGAGTGATGAACAATCTGTAAGTAATCTAATACTACATGATAAATTAATTATGAAATAAAATTTTAATTTTGTACAATTTAAAATTAAGATTCATACAGCCAGTTTAAATCCTACAGAGAACAGCACTGGCAAATCTTGCACATGCCACATGCATGAAAATCAAATACCCTTGTTTTTTTAAACAGATATAAAAAATAGCAAATAAAAATATACATATATCTTTATAAAGGGTACATGTATAAATATTAAAATTCAGGACTTGTACAGTACCTGAACTGGTTGCCTGTTAGATTCTGATGCATAACGCTTCTCAACAATAATGGTATGTATGATAAGTGCTCCAATCTGATTGGTTGAGTGCATTTTTGGATATAGTATAGAGGCATGTGCAGTGCATAAAATGGAATCAGTCACAGCTCCGACTGCTTTATTTCATACCTAGAAGGAATGTAGAGAAGCGTAGAGTTTTGGAATTCAACAAGGAACCAGTTTATAATTTACCCTGCCATAAACTGTTATATTAAATACACTATAATGATTTGTTTGGGTCAATGGTTATGGCGCTTTCAGATATAATGTTATCACTATCTAAACAAAGTATGTATAAATTACATAAAAAATAATTAGCAACAAAAAACAACAAGATTTCAGAGGTATCAATTTCTACCATTTTTATTCATATGAGACAGGTGTTTTTCTCATTACGAGGTCCCGCCTTAATTCCATTAAGAGATGGGAAGCTTATATTAGCAGGATTTTTTAACCTGTATTTTGACAATAACAAGAGGTCAATGACCTTGAAGCTCTACTGACTGATTTTGATTTCAGGAAGTAGTCGCTACAAACTTGTTTTTTGAAAATTTATTTTTAGCCGTGGCGGCCATCTTGAATTTCCGGCCGACCTGATATTTTGCTAGGATCAATTAGACATCAACAGCAACATTCCTGTGAAGTTCATGAAAATCCGCCAAGTAGTTTCAGAGGAGTAGTCGCTACAAGTTTTCATTATATAATTCTAGGTAAACAAAGATGGCCGCTGACAGCCATGTTTAACATCTAATCAAAATGATTTTTGACAAGGACCAACATCATGTAATGCTGATCATTTTAGAAAAAGTCCCATATCAATATCACTTATAGTTTTCAAGAAGTAGTCGCTACAAACTTGCATTTTGAAAATCTATTTTTAGCCATGGCGGCCATCTTGAATTTCCGGCCGACCTGAAATTTTGCTAGGATCAATTAGACATCAAGAGCAACATTTCTGTGAAGTTTCATGAAAATCCGTCAAGTAGTTTCAGAGGAGTAGTCGCTACAAGTTTTCATTATATAACTCTATGTAAACAAAGATGGCCACTGGCAGCCATGTTTAATGTCGAATCAAAATAATGTTCGACTCGGATAACCATCATGTCATGCTGATCATTTTAGAAAAAGTCCCATATCAATATCACTTATAGTTTTCAAGAAGTAGTCGCTACAAACTTGTATTTTGAAAATCTATTTTTAGCCATGGCGGCCATCTTGAATTTCCGGCCGACCTGAAATTTTGCTAGGATCAATTAGACATCAAGAGCAACATTTCTGTGAAGTTTCATGAAAATCCGTCAAGTAGTTTCAGAGCAGTAGTCGCTACAAGTTTTCATTATATAACTGTATGTAAACAAAGATGGCCACTGGCAGCCATGTTTAATGTCGAATCAAAATAATGTTCGACTCGGATAACCATCATGTCATGCTGATCATTTTAGAAAAAGTCCCATATCAATATCACTTATAGTTTTCAAGAAGTAGTCGCTACAAACTTATTTTTGAAAAATCTATTTTTAACTGTGGCAGCCATCTTGAATTTCTGGCCGATCTGAAATTTTGCTAGGATCAATTAGACATTAAGAGCAACATTCCTGTAAAGTTTCATGAAAATCCGCCAAGTAGTTTCAGAGGAGTAGTCGCTACAAGTTTTTACTATATAACTCTATGTAAACAAAGATGGCCACTGGCAGCCACATTTAACGTCCAATCAAAACGATTTTTGATAAGGACCAACATCATGTCATGCTGATCATTTTAGAAAAAGTCCCATATCAATATCACTTATAGTTTTCAAGAAGTAGTCGCTACAAACTTGTATTTTGAAAATTTATTTTTAGCCGTGGCGGCCATCTTGAATTTCCGGCCGACCTGAAATTTTGCTAGGATCATTTAGACATCAAGAGCAACATTCCTGTGAAGTTTCATGAAAATCCGTCAAGTAGTTTCAGAGGAGTAGTCGCTACAAGTTTTCATTATATAACTCTATGTAAACAAAGATGGCCGCTGGCAGCCATGTTTAACGTCAAATCAAAACGATTTTCGACAAGGACCAACATCATGTCATGCTGATCATTTTAGAAAAAGTCCCATATCAATATCACTTATAGTTTTCAAGAAGTAGTCGCTACAAACTTCAATTTAAAAAATCTATTTTTAGCTTTGGCGGCCATCTTGGATTTCACATCAACATGAATTTTTGCTAGGATCAACTAGACTTCATGGGCAACATTTCTGTAAAGTTTTATGAATATCCATCCAGTAGTTTCAGAGGAGTAGTCGCTACAAATAAAATTTAACGGACGGACAGACGGACGGACGCCGCACCACGGCATAAGCTCTGCTGATCTCTGATCAGTAGAGCTAAAAACGTTTAAAAACTTTTTTTTTACTGAAAAATGTGATAACCTGTTTAAAATTACCTATTAAATGTTTTAATTTTACCACATGCAATTGTTTTAAGCCAAAATTGAGGTTTTTATCTCCTACCCCAGCTAACCCCGTTTTCGTTTCTTAGAGATGGGGTTGGATGGGGTGTGAAAGCTAATACTCGGACCAAGTAATGGATGTGAGATATCTCTAAAAGGGAAACACCTATTTTAAAACACCTGTCTTACTAATACAAGAGACACCATGCCCTCACAGTGACGTCTCCATATTTCAAATCAAATAATTGAACTTACTTATTGTTACTTATTGTTACTTATTGTTACTTATTTTATTGTTACTTATTGTTACTTATTTTATTGTTACTTATTGTTACTTATTGTTACTTATTTTATTGTTACTTATTGTTACTTATTGTTACTTATTGCTACTTATTGCTATATGCCTGTACTAAATACATAATGGGAGAAAAATAATCCATCATGAGTTTGTTACTTGTGATGCGCAGGCTTCATAACTGCTGCTCCCAACTTTTCCCTAAATTTTGTTTATTTCGCTCTTCGGGGCATAGAATTTTGTTAGATACTGGGTCCATACGCACTGGACACAGGGGTGTAATAAGTATAAAGGTCGCTATGTCCACCGCCATATGCATGCCATCTTGGGGATGGTTACAATTCTGTACTATTGAGTTAATGAATATTGAGTTCTGCTCAACCCGGGGCTAGTGGACATGAGTGGTAGCAAGCATATTTCACTACCGTTCATGAACAGTCTCAATCAAACCGAGACTGCAATATTTTGTATGTATCGTGTTCGACCGTTTCCAAAGGTAACCCAATCATATGCCTTGAAAAAAAATTATGAGGAAACCATAAATATCTAAAACAGAAATTTAGATCTTTAAATGTAAAAGAAAAGAAAAGTTTATAAGAAAACACCAAATACTGAAGACTGAATGAACCCAGACAAGAAAAGTGTTCCTTTTTGTTGCCCAATAAATAAAAAAGCAGCATTTGGCTCTATAATACTGAAACTCTGGTAACGAAACACAATATTCAAGTTTTAATAAATGTATCGTAAAGGCACATAAGCACAGAGTCAGGACTGCTCTCTGTTTTAAAGCAATAAAGTTATTATTTAACCTTTTCGCAGCCAAATTTCAAATATTGTCTGTGTTATGGGAAACTTTCTTACTGAATGATAAGCAGTGTAAACCGTGATCAGCCTTCATATCATTGCACGTTAAAGGGACACATGGCAATCTTGATTTCTATAAAACTCGCGGTATCCCGTTAGTTTTTCTACATATCAATTACTTTTGTGCAATCATTGATATTAATCATAAGAATATTAAAAAGCAAATTTGTTTGGCTTATTAATAACTGTTGATTATATTTCACCAAATAATATATTCAAACCTATGGCAGAATAACGAAGAAAACTGGAAACCTCAAAATTGTATGTCTACGTAAAATTGCAACCCCTGGGGCGGGGCCAAATTTGACCCCAGGGTCACCATTTGAACAAAACTGGTAGAGGATACATCAGCTGATAACAAATAAAAAAACATTAAACCTTTATCTCTTGTAGTTTCAGAGAAGATTTTTAAAGTTGTTCACTATAACTCTATGTAAAACTAATCCAACAAGGGCCCCTAAGCTCTCAATTAAAGAAAAAATTTAACCCATGAAAAAAAGGAAATAATTAAAAAAATAAAATAATATGCATCCAGTGAGATTTGAACCCATGACCTGAATAATGCCGCGTCACATCCCACTATTGAGATAAACATTATAATCAAGTTTAATGAAAATCAAACAAGTGGTTATCAAGATATGGCTGTGGACGGACAAAATTAAGCAATTTTATCAATTAAAGGGCAATAACTCTGGCGTTACTAGGACGATTAGGGAAAAATAGCCGCGTCTCATCCCACTATCAGGATAAACATTATTACCAAGTGTAATGAAAATCCAACCTGTAGTTATGAAGATATGCCTCCAAACAGACGGACAGAAGGACAACGCCAAATTAATATCCCTCCGCCTTCGAGGGATAAAAAGAAAAGCAACTCGGGAATTTCTGCTAAATATTGTATGTATATGCTGCTGTTAATCGAATGGTACATGGCTACACTAGAACCTTTCCTTTCGGGAAAAATATCTAAAACAACACATAACACACCAAATAGTTTCATTATCAGTTAAATACAGTACTGAAATCAATGGCTAAAAATTTCAAAGCGGATCTTCAACATTTATAAATTTTGTGTTACAAATTGTACTGTGATTTAAAAAAATTACAACAGTATAGTTTTTTCTTTCTGTAACTAGCTGCAACCTTATTGTTAAAGGGAGTACATCAGGCTTTTCAAAGGGGTCTAGGGGTCCGACTTAAAATTGACAAATAATGATATCTTCTATTTTAAAGCGCCTAAACATAATGAATGATTCTAAAAATGACCCCTTAGTTACAAGGAAATTCATTCTGTACAGTAATACGTGCTATCCTAGGTTACGCACCAGGGTTAATTTCAGCATTGTCTGCCCGATTCCGTCCTAGCTATATGGTGTATTCGAAGTTTAAACCTTAACAATATTGTTTGAACATCATATTTTGATGGATATAAGTGTTTAATCATGAATTGAAACATTTTTATAATGTAAGATATTTCTAGAAAAATCCTGATGTACTCCCTCAAGATTTCTCTGGAATATGACATGGAATTAAGTGTGCAGTATATAGATTATATAGCAGAAAATCTTGAGTTGTGTTTCTTTTTCCTTTAGTATTATTTATGAACATAACATGGTATATATTCTATGAAAGATTAGCAACATATCAAATGATTTGATTTTTTCGAACTCTGACATCTGCCCAGGGAGTGGGTGTGGTGAGGTGGGATGGGTTGGTGTTTGTGGGGGAAGTGGGCTGAGATCAATGTTCAAATGCATTAAATATAATTTATTCATTTATTATCATGATCATGTTTAAAGTGTCATACATACAGAGTCACATACGTATAGTACTATCTGTGTTCTGGGTATCAAAGAACAATCAACACAAACTGTGTTACCCCTAGATTTGGATACAGGGTTAAAGGGGTGAACCAGTGGGTGAACATATATTTGTATACCATATTGGCCTGTGTGAAGAACGGTTGGGAATTTGTGATGGCATGCCGTCGAATTGGTTCTAGTTATCTTTATTTTGAGACCAGTTGCAGACTCCTGTTGTGAAAAATGACAAATTCTATACACAGTCTTCAGTAAAACTACAACAACAACAACAGGCAGAAGCATAAAATAGGCCATAGCAGGATTTTTTAAAAATATTTGTTGACATTTTTAGCAAACATAGCCTTTTTTGGAAAATACCAATGCATTCCAAGCAAAGTTTTCTTTAATTTGAGACCATTTGCTTACTTTTTGTTTTAAACAAATGACAATTCTTTTTACTATACATTTCGGTAAAAAATATGTTTGGACCAGGGCAGTGTTCGAACCAGTACAATGATCGCTGAACCATGACATTCGACCATAACCCTTATTATCTCAGTTGATAATTGACAATAGATCAACAATCAACAATAATTATTGTTTACAACGAAAGTTTGCAAAAAAATAATAATCTTTTTTATTGGTTACTGGAATGTCTGTAACTGTTACTTTTTATGGACTTTGCAAAAAAAATTACAGACCCTTTGTGTGTTCGCGATATTTTTTTAAAAATCAAATCTTGTTTGGAATTTAATGTTTCTGACACCAAATTAACCGGGTAGGGTAGACCTTGGTTACTAAAAAAAGATACTTAAATTCTGTTCACTAGTTTTATTTTTATATGACTTTATATACCCTGGTCCAAAACTTTTTTTACCGAGTATATATTGCTTACAAGTGAAAGTGAATATGGGCTATTCCATTGAAACATACATGGGACCCCAGGAAGGCACTTTTGAAATTGACCACCCACCCAAAGATGCAAAATTGAGTTTGCAAGACCCATCCATAGAATTTAAGTCGGTTAAAATACACCCACCCATAGATTTTTATTAAATTGCCATCCTGGGGTCCCGGGTATGTTTTAATGGAATAGCCCTATGTGAAATTTAAGTATTTTCTATTTCAAAGCGTAAGTTGTGAATCTCTTTTTTAAATTATGTCTGCTCTGGAGTATAATTTAACGAGGCAGGGCACGTTGGAGTGTACCATTTACAGCCAGGGTACTCTGTACCATGTACAACACAGACACATTCAGTATTAATTAAAAGGGACACATGACAATCACTGAGCCGTAAGACTAGTTCCTTTAATTATTGAATCATTCTTATTTTTAGTTTGAAGCTGCAAAAGAACTAGAACTATCACTGAAGGTGACGAATACCTCCGCTTAAATTTTAAGTCAAACAAAGGACCATAATTCTGTAATAAATTAGGCAATCAACAATGGGTACATAAGGTCATCAGTTGTTATGTGTATATGAAGTTTGGGAACAACCCATTCAAAACTGTTTGAGGAATAACAATGTATTATGGGACGGGATGCGACAAAAAGTGTTACGCAACATGACGGGACGTTACGGACAACGTGATTCTTATATAGCTCCCCACTTCACTTTGTGAAAGTGGGGATATAATAATGTGTGTCTGTTGTTGCTTTTTTGCGTTATTTTTATTCCAGGTTTTGTTGAAATAATAAACATTACAAAATAATCTAAACAGAACCTTTAAGAAATAATCAAATATGATTAAGAAATATTAAAATATGATTAAGAAATATTAAAATTGTTCAGAAAGATTAGCAAGTGTTTTTTTTTCATGATTACCACCAGACCATGCCTCCCTTTTTAATTTTTAAAATGAATATATTAAAATCATAATCTACTAATGTAAATGTGTTCAAGTATTAAACAAATTGCACTTCACTCAAATAATTTCAAACACATCCAAGGAGATGATTTTATTTAAGTTTTCACCGAAAGTTTTGTTTTCAAGTCTTATCTGTGTTACTCACTGTATCCCATGTATGACACATCGAAACAAGTTTTCTAAATCATGTCAGTAACAAAACGCATATAAACCAGTTGTTTGTCTCACCATGACCTAGTCTATGGTTTGAGGGTGTTTGTTTGAATTCAAGGTAACACAAACATCAGGCACACATATTTCTATGATCCAGATGACATACAATCACCAACATACAATAATTAGCACCAAGATCCAAAACCTAAGGAACACACATACCCAATAAGACACTTACATCAAGATCAAAGAAATAAATTTATACAATTTTGCATTGAAAAGCCTATTTTATTAAATGGCATACTGTATATCACATTTAGTTCAGTTTATTTTTGTCAACATTTTACATAAAAACAACTTCCACATTTAAACAGTTGGCATCTTTCCTCCCAAACATTTTAAACCATATTTAACCCTTTCACCCCTACTAACTGCTTTCATATGACCCAAATACAGGAAATGAACAGTCCATTTAACAACTGCAGGGATGAAAGGGTTAAAAGTAATTCGCTTATATTACCCAAGTAATCGTGTGTTTTCATCGTCGATAGGGTCCTCGTCCAAATGTCTCACGTGTAGTTGAGGCTTCACCTCCAATTTCAGCTTCATGAAGTCTCTAGCAAATGTGAGAAAATAAAACAAGAACACAATGGCCGTCGCCCACTCACCGGCTGTACTGACAATATGAGCGGCAAACCCCTGAAATTGAAAATATTTTTTTAACATTGTCGTTTACTTACAATCACCACAATGGTGGCCAAGGATTTGTTTTTTTGGTGTTTAACATCATTTTTCAGCACATGTTAGGCTATGTATGATGGTCAAATTTTTGTGGTACATTTTAGGCTATGTATGATGGTTCACTTTTTGTGGTGGAGACAGACAACCACTTATTCTTGGGTAGAACCTGTACTGTATACCTCCTGTCATCAATAAGAATCAACTTTCTCACCTGAATAGTCGAGCTCCCGTGGGGCTTCAAACTGGGATCATTTCAATGGCATGGGGGATGTAACTTTTCACATCAATTATAATTATAACTGATTATCTGTTGGCAACATCAACCAACTGTAACTGATTATTGGTTAGCAACATCAACCAATTTTATCTGATTGCTGGTTGGCAACATCAACCAATCGACCAACTGTAATTGACTATTGGCTGGCAACATCAACCAACTGTAACTGATTATTGATTGTCAACATCAAACAAATGTACCTGATTACAGATTGGCAACATCAACCAACTGTAACTGATTATTGGTTGGCAATGTCAACCAACAGTACCTGATTACTGATTATTGGTTGCCAACATCAACCAACAACTGATTATTGGTTGCCAACATCAACCAACTGTAACTGATTATTGGTTGGCAATATGAGTCAACTGTAACTGATTATTGGTTAGCAACATCAACCAACAGTAACTGACTATTGGTTGGCAACATCAACCAACTCTAACTGATTACTGGTTGACAACATCAACCAACAGTAACTGACTATTGGCTGGCAACATCAACCAACTGTAACTGACTATTGGTTGGCAACATCAACCAACAGTAACTGAATCTTGGTTGGCAACATCAAACTGACTATTGGTTGGCAACATCAAGTAACTATAACTGATTATCTGTTGGAAACAACTGTCAACTGTAACTGATTATTGGTTGGCAACATCAACCAACAGTAACTGATTATTGGTTGGCAACATCAACCAACAGTAACTGAATCTTGGTTGGCAACATCAAACTGATTATTGGTTGGCAACATCAACCAACTATAACTGATTATCTGTTGGAAACAACTGTCAACTGTAACTGATTATTGGTTGGCAACATCAACCAACAGTAACTGATTATTGGTTGCCAACATCAACAAACTGTAACTGAGTATTGGTTGCCAACATCAACTAAATGTAACTGAGTATTGGTTGGCAACATAAACCAACTGTAACTGATTATTGGTTGGTAACATCAACTGAATGTAACTGAGTATTGGTTGGCAACATCAAACAACTGTAAATGATTACTGGTTGGTAACATCAACCAACTGTAACTGATTACTGTTAGGCAATGTCAACCAACTCTAACTGACTATCTGTTGGTAACACGAACAAACTGTAACTGATAACTGGTGGTCATCATCAACCAAATGTAACTAATTATCAGTTGGCATATTAACCAACTGTAACAGATTACTGATTTAAAACCAGCTGCCAATCCGACACCATTACCAATATGAAACAAGAAGAAGTATTGCAATACAATGTCCCCTACTGGTCATTGTTAAGTTTATTTTTTTGGAGGATAATTAATTTTCTCCTTGAATAAAGTGATGAAAATGTAAATGTAGCGTAACAGCAATGTAATGCGTTACTGCATTAGGTAGCGTGTTAAATTTAGAAGCGTAAATTGCCCAGTTAACTTTCTGAAAAATATGAGACTAAACATAATTTTTTTCATATAAGCTACCTACCCATAAAGCTTCATTCTAAAATCTCATTCCAACTGATGTTATTGAGCGGAAACCATTTTTCTATTTTTAGTAGCAGTGACCTTGACCCCAGTGACCCAAAATGCAATCCCAAGCTTCCTTTTCATATAAGCTACCTACCCTTAATATTTCATTCCAATATCTCATTCATAACTGAAGTTATTGAGCAGAAATCATTTTTCTATTTTTAGTAACAGTGCCCTTGACCTTGACCCCAGGGATCCCAAATGCAATCCCAAGCTTTTTTTTCATATAAGCTACCTACACAAAATGTTTCATTCCAATATTTCATTCCTAACTGAAGTTACTGAGCAGACACTATTTTTAGTAACAGTGACATTGACCCCAGTGACCCCAAATGCAATCCCAAGCTTCTTTTTCATATAAGCTACCTACGAATAAAGTTCATTCCAATATCTCATTCCTAACTGAAGTTATTGAGCGGAAACGAAGTGTGACAGACTGACTGACAGACAGACAGAGTGCAATCCTATAGTCCCTCCGGTCTAAGACCGGTAGGGGACTAATAAATATTACGTTTTACATTGTAAATTATCAATCTACTTACAGGTTCATTTGGTTCCCAATGAAATCTGTCTGTGCCAGATGTCTTTTGTTGTCTGGATATTACAGCTGCAATGCCAGCTGGGAAGCAGTTAAGAAAAAATATGTTATATGAGAGTGCCTCAATGCTTCCCATAGTTCTCTGTACACATTTATTTATGTTAATAAATGAAATAGAAGTGGTTAAGCATCAAGTATTTATCAAACACGTGATTTTGGAATGCCTTCATTTGCATTTAATTAAAATTAATCCCTATATATCCCGTTTGTCGAGCTACGACAGATTTAAGACTACATAAGGCCTTGGCTTTAGAGCAACAGACATCTGCATCCTGTGGATTCGCTCCCTGGAGGAGGCATTTTTGATGGGAAACTCCATCCTTTCATCTCATCCTATGAGGATTTTGTCTCAACATAACCTAATGAATTATTTAGTTTGATATTATAATTGATTTCAGTCTTGTTTTAGTTTTCTTAAAAGAAATCAGCACTGTATTATTCATTGTAACGCATTCATATTTGCATTTACTAATTGACACACCCTTTGCTGGGCGTTTGTTGACCGTCATATACATAGTTAATATTTTTACCTTATTATCCCTTACTAGTAAATAGTTTTACGGTCACCTATATATTTTAGCATAAATTTTAATAATTAAATTATTAATTTCATTTTCATCAATTTTCGCACACAGTATGACATTTATGTATCGCTGTGCCGTAAAACACCATTAATTCTGTCTCACTCCATAATGAAAAGGATACTGAGTATCATGGTTGCCAAGGAAACACAACTGAACGCCATTCTCATACGACATACGTAGACCCCATTGAAGTCTGGGTACATATGGTAGGACAGTGCCGTCTGTATGAACGCGTACACCACTCCGATACCAAACACCAGGAATGCACCGGTCACATGCACAGGTTCCACATTTGTCTCCTGTTAGTTTAAAATATTTTATTTTTCTTACAAAATAACATTAGATACAAGACATGCATACATAGAATGGTTGAATGAAGAAATACACATTGGTAAAACAACTGTGATATTGATTATACAAATTATAGGAGTGAATTATAGCAATTACTGTTCACATTATACAAAAGACAATTATAGGAGTGAATTATAGATATTATACACAAATAATTATAGGAGTGAATTATAGCAAATACTGTACATAATAATTATAGGAGTGAATTACAGAATATACTGTTCTTATTATACAAGGATAAGTATAGGAGTGAATTATATCAAACAGTGTTCATATTATACAAAAATAATTTATATAGGAGTGATCACATTATACAAGGATAACTATAGTAGTGAATTATAGCAAATATTGTTCATATTATATAAGAAGAATTATTGGAGTGAATTACAGCAAATACTGTTCATATTATACAATGATAATTATAGGAGTGAATTACAGAATATACTGTTCTTATTATACAAGGATAAGTATAGGAGTGAATTATATCAAACAATGTTCATATTATACAAATATAATTTATATAGGAGTGATCACATTATACAAGGATAACTATAGTAGTGAATTATAGCAAATATTGTTCATATAATATATTGGATAATTATAGGAGTGAATTACAGCAAATACTGTTCATATTATACAATGACAATTATAGGAGTGAATTATAGCAAATACTGTTCATATAATATATTGGATAATTATAGGAGTGAATTACAGCAAATACTGTTCATATTATCAGAACCCGTTTATATTATAGGATTATGAAACGAGATGAAATCTAGTAAATTCGGGGCCGTGTCGAGACTTCAGCCGCCATTTTTGTTGGTAACTGACTCGCTGGTTTCTGCTAATAAAATGTGTAACAAGATCGCAAATATCTCAGTAATTATTGATGCTCGCATATTATTGTTTCTCAGATCGATCTGGTAAATGTGTTTTCCTTTGTTTGTGTTATGTTTAATTTACTTTGTAATACAAACTTATGGTGATATTTGGTCAGCAACGACACGTAAAAGAAAATGTGAAAACAGCAGGAAAACAGCGTTTTATGATGTTGGTTGACGATTTCCATATTCAGCGAACATTTCTATGAGTGAAAGAGGCATTATTTATTTAAGTAATGGCCATGTTATTGTACTAGTATATATAGTAATGGCCATGTTATTGTACTAGTATATATAGTAATGGCCATGTTATTGTACTAGTATATATAGTAATGGCCATGTTATTGTACTAGTATATATAGTAATGGCCATGTTATTGCACTAGTATATATAGTAATGGCCATGTTATTGCACTAGTATATATAGTAATGGCCATGTTATTGCACTAGTATATATAGTAATGGCCATGTTATTGCACTAGTATATATAGTAATGGCCATGTTATTGCACTAGTATATATAGTAATGGCCATGTTATTGCACTAGTATATATAGTAATGGCCATGTTATTGCACTAGTATATATAGTAATGGCCATGTTATTGCACTAGTATATATAGTAATGGCCATGTTATTGCACTAGTATATATAGTAATGGCCATGTTATTGCACTAGTATATATAGTAAAGGCCATGTTATTGTACAGTATATATAGTAATGGCCATGTTATTGTACAGTATATATAGTAATGGCCATGTTATTGTACTAGTATATATAGTAATGGCCATGTTATTGTACTAGTATATATAGTAATGGCCATGTTATTGTACTAGTATATATAGTAATGGCCATGTTATTGTACTAGTATATATAGTAATGGCCATGTTATTGTACTAGTATATATAGTAATGGCCATGTTATTGTACTAGTATATATAGTAATGGCCATGTTATTGTACTAGTATATATAGTAATGGCCATGTTATTGTACTAGTATATATAGTAATGGCCATGTTATTGTACTAGTATATATAGTAATGGCCATGTTATTGTACTAGTATATATAGTAATGGCCATGTTATTGTACTAGTATATATAGTAATGGCCATGTTATTGTACTAGTATATATAGTAATGGCCATGTTATTGTACTAGTATATATAGTAATGGCCATGTTATTGTACTAGTATATATAGTAATGGCCATGTTATTGTACTAGTATATATAGTAATGGCCATGTTATTGTACTAGTATATATAGTAATGGCCATGTTATTGTACTAGTATATATAGTAATGGCCATGTTATTGTACTAGTATATATAGTAATGGCCATGTTATTGTACTAGTATATACATTCTTGAATGAGCACATACTTTAGAAATTTGAAGCGTGTGCAATTTGTTAATTTGTCGTGAAATGGCTTTTCTTTTTGAAAATATGACTGCACTACCCATCAGTTGGATACGGTTTCCATCCAAAACTCCTTATATACTCTGTAGAAAAGGTTTTGGACCATGGCAGTGTTCGAACCCGTGCAATGATTGCTCAATCATGACATTCAACCGTAACCTTTATTATCTCAAGTGATAATTCACAATAGATCAACAATCAACAATAATTTTTGTTTACTATGAAAGTTTGCGAAAAAATAATAATCTTTTTATTGGTTACGCGAATGTGTCGGTAACTGTTACTTTTTATGGACTTTGCAACATTTTTTACAGACCCTTTATGTGTTCGCGATATTTTTTTAAAATCAAATTTTCTTTGGAATTTAATGTTACTGGTACCAAATTAACCAGGTAGGGTAGACCTTGGTTACTAAAAAAAGATTCTGTCAAATAGTTTTAGTTTTATATGACTTTACATACCCTGGTCCAAAACCTTTTTTACCGAGTATATCATATGAATTGGCATAATATTTAACTATGTGATTGTATTAGTCTGGTTTGACATTTCTGAATTATGCATATTACACTTAAACAAGTCCCTGCATTTTAATCATATTTAACCAGAATTCTATATATATATATAACTTTTTTGTACACAGGAACGGTTCATATTAATATTTTTGACCAGTTATAAAATAATAATTAAGAATCAGTATTTTGAAAGTCCAACACTGTACATGATGATTTTTAAATTCACCACTAAAAACATGATGAGTATATAAATTCTCCTTTAAATAATGTTTATAAAGGTATATTTCAGCCGGAACGTGTCTATTAAACGTTCCTGATTCCAGGATGTATCGCAAATAGCATTTAACTGTTGATAATTGTTACGACATATGTAACATTATTAAAAGAACTCTGCAATATATTTTTTATTTCTACTATAATGTTTCATAAGGTTTTCCCTAGCACCTACATAGATATATAGCCATGCAAAAAAGACCCCAATTAATTGAAGAGTCGCTAATGTGTTTATGGCAGGTTGTTTATTGCGATCAAAAGAAAATAAAAGATTGCTGCAATTAATAATGCGGTACCCCGTGGCTAATTGGCTGTCCTAAGCAGGATCTTTGTTTAGATCAAAGAGGCCAGAAATCACAAATAATGGCTACCCGTGGTGTGCTGTCATCAATATATATACACTAATTGTGTTTTATTTTTATTTTCAGTTTTATTTATATTATGCATTTGTGAAACTGAACATATTAGAAATAGATTATGTTCAGTTGGATATGTACAAAAAAAAAATTAAAAAAAAATGTTTCATTTAACAAATATTAGAGTAACAAGTTGATTTGTTATGCTTTTTTATCATCAGTACACAGTACACAGACGTAGATTGATTATCGATAGTACACATCAAAGTTTATGACAGCTACAGACTGTTAGTATATACGTTTATATAAGTGACTTTAGATATTAAATACACGAGTAGTTAAAAACAATGACTGAATATGTAAACAACAACCAGTGCAGACACGCATTAATTCAGGGTTTTATCAATCAAAATATTTGACTTAAATCAGTATTGTTTTTAAAGAAACTGTTCTGTTCTTTTCATTTTCACTTTGAACTTATACAGGTACCATATTGAAACTAACCCACATATTTTCAGAAACATACATAATGAACTCTTTATTAAATTATCATTTTCTTTGATTTATTTTTTGTTTAAAGATGCAAACTGAATTAAGAGCTGTAGGCAGTAAGTACGCACACTGTTTGTAATTAAAGATAAGACCGGCTGTACAGGTCACTTATCGGCTATTATCGATCTCTTTTACGGCACTGAAAAATCGATATTTTTTATTGTTATATAGTACGTTGCACATCACCGTCTATAATAATATAATAACTGTATGAGTGAAATACAGCACATACTATGCATATTATACACGGATAATGATATGAATGAATTAGAGCAAATACTGTTCATATTATACTCGGAATACAATCTTTTTCATAAAACAACCCTCCACAAGCAATAGTTTTGAGAGTTTCCTTCAAGACTGGTTCCACAGGAAATATAGAATAGGTACCTGGAAATTAGCCACCAAACTGAGACCAAGTGATGTTAAAATTCCAAGAACCAGTCCAACTTTATTCAATCTCCTCAATTTAGTATCCTCATGTCCTCCAAGAACTTCCACCAACTTGTATCGCACATAAATGGTACATAAACCTGAAAGTATTTATAAATAGGTCGACAAATGGTACATATTATAAGAAAGAAAAAGTAGAAAAATACTACATTATAAACCTAACAGTAGATCAAATTAGATGAATGGTACATCAATGTAAATACACATTACGTGGTCCGAGTTTTAACTTTCATACCCCACCCAACCCCTTCTCCAAGAAGCGAAAACGGGGTTGGCTGGGGTATGAAATAAAACCTTAATTTCGGCTTAAAAGTTTGCATATTGTAAAATTAAAACATTTAATAGGTAATTTTAAACAGGTTATCGCATTTTTTCATTAAAAAAATGTCGAAATATCCGTTATAAAAACCTGCTTATATAAGCTTTCCCATCACTTAATAGAATTAAGGCGGGACCACGTAATGAGTACCTAGGAAAAAGTAGACAAATGGTTCATAGACCTGTCATAAGGTGAAACGTTACCACAATAATTAGATATCTTTTGCAGTTACCAAAATGTCTAGCTAGTGAACTCTTTTTATTTCGGTATGTATTTCTTAGTAGTTTAGTAAATCTATTATCGGCTTAAGTTTCATGACCAAATAAGAAGGAATAAGAATGGCAATAGAATCACTATTACACCAGACGGATTTGACTTACCAAAGTTTTGCTGTCCACGTTTTGTATTTACTTTTGACAACTTGTTCACATTAAACAAACTTTTCTTTGTATTCCTTTTTTGGAAAAACATCAGAACGGCACCCAGACTGAATAATTGACCTTTACTATAAACTTATACTCACATAAGGCTGCAGACATGTTGAGAAATTGGCTGAAGATACAACTCTCTGGAGGCTCCGTCCCAGTGTCACTGTAATACGATTAGGACAGTTTGCTTGTACAAAATTCATACCACAAAGTCAGTTTAGGAAAACACACTGCAGACTTAACATGCCTATCCTTAACAGTTTAACTGCTTGTTTTAAAGGGACACAAAGCAATTTTGATTATATAAAAACTCATGGTGTCCCATTAGTTTTTCTACATTACTTGCATTTGTTTAATCATTAATATTAATTAAAACTAGATGGGTGTTCTGTGGAACACGTGTGTTGCCTGTCAGCGCTTTGTCAGTATAACAAGGTTTTTTGGACCCAGATAAATGACCTTGACTGGCTTGAGTAAGTTTTGGTGAAGAGAACAATGAGTATTTAACCCATATAATGACCTTGACCTTTATATTTTAGTATGGCCATGTCGATGTCCATGTCGATGTTGTCATCACAAGAACATATTGAAAGTTTGATGAAGACATATCAAGAAATGAGAAAGTTACAGCCAACGTTAAGTTTTCGTGAAGAAAAAAGGAGTATTTAACCCATATAATGACCTTCAGTGTGACCTTGACCTTTATATTTTAGTATGGCCATGTCTATGTTGTCATGACAAGAACATATTGAAAGTCTGATGAAGAAATATCAAGAAATGAGAAAGTTACAGCCAACGTTGTTTTCGTGAAGAAAAAACGAGTATTTAACCCATATAATGACCTTCAGTGTGACCTTGACCTTTATATTTTAGTATGGCCATGTCTATGTTGTCATGACAAGAACATATTGAAAGTTTGATGAAGAAATATCAAGAAATGAGAAAGTTACAGCCAACGTTATGTTTTCGTGAAGGAAAAAACGAGTATTTAACCCATATAATGACCTTCAGTGAGACCTTGACCTTTATATTTTTAGTATGGTCATGTCGATGTTGTCATGATGAGTATATATTGAAAGTTTGATGAAGAAATATCAAAAAATGAGAAAGCTGTAGACAACGTTAAGTTTTCGTGACGGACTGACGACATCTCTATGTATTTTATTTAATTATATACAAGCAGGTTTAAAGCCAAAATAATACTGGATAAATAAATCAAGACACTAACTTCACTGCTTGTTAAAGACTTCAAAATTGGCATGTGTCCCTTTAACAGTTTTAGAAGTCTGAATAGGTCCCGTATTATGGAAATTGACGCTTTAAGCCAGTATAAATAAAAGTGCTATCCAAGCTAGAAATGGGTCCAAACAGATGCTCAACCAATCGCATTAAAATGAGATCATATCCACTTCACCATATAGCGGTCAGTTGAATGCTGCTTTATCAGCACATTTTAGGCTATATGTGATGATCAATTTTTATTACAATTCTCTATGTTACAAAGCAAATTCGTCCATGGCCGGAATGGTAAAGACACTGTGTTCGAAACCTCGTCTCTCACTGCTGCGGGTTTGAACCCCACTGGGAGTTCCACTTATAAGTGAGAAAGTGTCAATTTTTATGGATGGTGAGAGGTATCAAGTACTGGTTTTTACAAAACTTGAGTAAAATTTTGCACGCAGTAGTAAAGTCATTGACATGTGTTATTAACAGTTTAGCAGTACCTACCTAATGTAAGGGAAGCCTGGTTGTACATGACCTTCCAACACAGCGATGACGTAGGTTACAATAAAAGTTGCTGATGAGAGCACCACCAGCAGTAAAGGCAGGTAACTCATGCCGTGGAAACACATGGTTGCGGGGATGGTCTAGGTGCTGAGATGTGTAGTAAAAAATAATCTGAAAATAAAATAAAATACAAGTTTAAGAGGACACATGGTAATCTTTAAGTTTTATCAAGCAATTAAATTAGCGTCTCAATTATCCAGTATAGTACTGACTTTAAACCTGCTTGCATACAATTAAATAAAAATGTTGGGTTTTCCTTTTTTCTTCTTATTCTGCCACCTGTTTAAACATATTATTGGTGCAATATGACCAACAGTTAGTAACATGCAAAAACAATCTGCTTTATACGTTTCTTATAATTAATACAAATGATTGAACAAATGCAAGTTATGCAAAATAACTAATGGGACATCACGAGTTTTCATCTTTGCAACCCAGTGTGATTGATTACGTTATCACTCCATGTAATCAATCAAACGTGGGTTCCGACGTTGCGAGTTTTAAAGAAATCAAGATTGTCATGTGTCCCTTTAAGTAACAGATTTCACAGAATGTGTGCCTGTATTAGCATGTGTCTCTTTAAGTAACAGATTTCACAGAATGTGTGCCTGTATCAGAAAAAAAATTAATGCTATCAGGAACACATTCAAGTCAAGGTATAAAATAAAATATTGTTTGTTTGTCCAACAATTATTATTGTTTTTAAAAACACGTTTTGATGGCAAATACAAAATTAGACCAGACAAAGAGACTAAAAGCAATGCTCCAGATAAGATAATACTTGATTGTCATTCAGTACCTCAAATATCAATAAACATCTACTAATGTATGACTTGGCCATGCTTCATTTTTTTAAGGTATTGAAGTGTATATGCAGGAATATTGTCAATATTTATCGACGGTTTTTTAATGCATACAAAAACGTATTAAGAAATCACTTATAACTATTGAGAAACAAATTCCTGATTATAATTTGGTTCTCAATATTTATCGGCAATTCTTAATGCGTACAAAACAATATATGAAACATGATTATTTACCATTTTAGTAGGTTTATTTTCAAATACAAATGTAAAATAAAATATGATGTCAAAAATGGATGTGTCGGCAAACGATAGTTTTAATTTCAGCATGGTTTTGTACATTATAGCACTGATTGCTATAATGTCCATAATGAATAACGCTGTGCACAATATATTTACCATATACATTAAATTTCATATTTAATATAATTTTGGTAAAACAGTTGACATCCTAATTAAAAGAAGTTGAAAACAATCACTGCAACGGTCATTTACTGACGAATGTCAGAATACGCAAATTTAATTTTCTAAAATATATTAATTCTCCCATAGCAGGGTGTCATTAACAGGTGGTAGGCGAAGATTTCCCCCTGCTACTTTGACTGGTCTACCCGGCTACTATAAATACTTTTACTGGTATGTTATACAAGTATCGATCAAACTACCCGGCTACTCTGTTTTGTGGGCTGCTTACTTACAAAGTTAATGACACCCCTGCAGTGCAGACACACTAGGTCTATGTTTTATGACAAACCTGCGACACACTAGGTCTATGTTTTATGACAACCCTGCTGCAGACACACTAGGTCTATGTTTTATGACAACCCTGCTGCAGACACACTAGGTCTATGTTTTATGACAACCCTGCTGCAGACACACTAGGTCTATTTTTTATGAAAACCCTGCTGCAGACACACTAGGTCTATGTTTTATGACACCCCTGCTGCAGACACACTAGGTCTATGTTAACTTTTATGACACCCCTGCTGCAGACACATTAGGTCTATAGATGTTTTATGACACCCCTGCTGCAGACACATTACGTCTATGTTTTATGACACCCCTGCTGCAGACACATTAAATCTATGTTTTCACCTTTAATTTATGATCATTGATTTAAGACACTTAATTAGTACGACAGAGATTTTCTTTATTTATACCTCTACTGGGGATCTAGGATTGAGCTTCAATATCGAGAATAAAGGTAAATGAGCATGAAACACTGATAAACACAGAAGTTAAGTCAGATTGTTAACATGCACATGGATTCGTTCTCCCTGTGCACAGGACTAACATGCCCAAGTAAGGTAATGCTTGAAGGTATTCGAAAAATCCAGTGACAATTGCTAGGAAACAAAACAAGGACCTCTGGGAAGATAGGCAAGTACGCAAAACAGTCGCAACTGTGACAAATTACAGCTTTCGTGTCATTATGATAAACCTGTGCATAGCTGTCACTACACCCCATTGCAGCTGTCACTGGAAACTCTTCTCAGCAAGAAAGATGAAAAAAAATACTAAAAAATCTAAAATACCTCTGCTCCTGGGTTACAATTATACCCAATCTAAATAATGCCATGAAGAAAATTACCTGAGTGAAAACTAATCCTTATGGCCTGACCAATGTATAACTGTCAGAAATTAGAAAACAATGCTAATTATATCATTAATGTGAATGCATCACTGAAATCAACGCGAGTGACTCAAAATAAATAATTGGTGAAATTAAAAAAAAAAAGCCAATAAATATAAACTCACATGACCCAGCGTCAAGTAAGATTATTTAATTTGAGAAAACTTCATGGTCACATGAGACTTACAATGTACACCAAAACTGCGTACTGTCCCTCTTGACTGTGATAAAAATAGCCTTGACAAATTATTGGCGAATGGCTTTAGCGACCTACTTTCGTTTTATCAAACAACGATCTTTCAAAACAGGCACAGTTGCTTTCCTTTATCTTTGAATGTGAAACAGGTGCGTGCACTTTCCAATTAGATCGCTAACTCTGAACTCTAAAATCATACATTTTCAGACATCTAAACATAATTCTAATTTTAATCGATATATTTTTCCTTGCAAGGGTTTTCCCCAACTTCCGTAATAATGTGGTGTGGCGAGTATACTACTAGCACCGTGAGAGTTGCATTCGAATTTTGAGTAGGTATTATACCACTAATTATTTCCCCATAGACACCAATGTTAAAGTGTCACATATTAATGATTTGCTGCAAATTCAACTCAAGTATGGATAATGCAGCAGTGTAATGTTCATATAGAAAACTAATTTTCCAATTGAAAAATCACCAGAAAAGGTGGGGTCACAAGACATGTAAGAAAGTTCTTGTTTGTTTACTAAACAGGTCAAGGGTACAGCTGTTTTCATTGATTGACTGTTTTCATTGCTCATAAAGTGTAAGCATAGAGTCGAAATTTCGAAAATGTTCATCAGTGATCCAGTAAAACTTATTAATACGCTTCTTATACATACAACCACAAAATCGAATAGAAATGGGCAGTTTTCCCCTACTTATAATGCCCGTTTTCATCAAAAAAGGAGGGATTACTTTTTATTATAGGAACTACATTCGATTACACCTCGGAGGCTTACATGTAATAAGTGGTGGTAAACCTATAAGAGAAGAAAACGTGTTCAGATGTTTCTTAGATTTTTTGTTGTCATTTTCATAACAAGCTTAAAAACACCTACTTCATGAAAATCGAATGCTTATTTGCGGAGATATGGTCTTGTGAATACCAAAGACAATAGTCTGAAATCGACAAAAGTCAGAGATTTTTTTTTTTAACTTTTAAACTATCTGAATTGTCATTCCAAAGGGCATTTCTTGTCAATACATCATGTTAAATAGATCAAATGTTTATAACAGTCTATGGACATTAATAAAATATGCATTTTAGGTACAATTAGGACGATGAATATGCCAATTTCTGTCGATTTTCATGCCAAAATTGATTTTTTAAGCACATTCTTCAAAATTGGTGGTACCATACCTTATTATAGTAGAGAATACGAGCTCAATAATGTCAAAAAATACCGCTAAAATCAAAATTGGTACTAGCTGAACGCTACCAAGTCGAGTTTGAATGATTAAGAATAATATTTTACCTTTTACACAATCTTCATTTTTTCACAGTATCCTATTTTAGGGGGGTAGGGAAAATATTTAGTGGTGTCATGCCTACCAAACCTGTTGCCATGCAGATTTAATTGATGTTAACATGTTGCACACATGCAACCCTACATGTTGATACAAAAAAAAAAAACACGTCTTTTTAAACTCGAAAAAAAATTGAAACTCAAAATAACGGCTTTTATAAACAAAATTGGACTAAAAACGCTCAAAACCTATGTAAAAAAAACTATGAAATTACTGCTCGTATCTTTTATAAGAGAAGAAAACGTGTTCAGATGTTTATTAAATGAGGATTTTGTGTTGTCATTTTCATAACAAGCTTAAAAACACCTACTTCATGAAAATCGAATGATTATTTGCGGGGATATAGTCGTGTGAATACCAAGGACAATAGTCTGAAATCAACAAAAGTCAGAGATATTTTTTTTAAATTTTACACTATCTGAATTGTCATTCCAAAGTGCATTTCTTGTCAATACACCATATTAAATAGATCAAATGTTTAAAACAGTCAATGGACATTAATAAAATATGCATTTTAGGTACAATTAGGACGATGAATATGCCAATTTATGTCGATTTTCATGTCAAAATTGATTTTTTAAGCACATTCTTCAAAACTGGTGGTACCATACCTTATTATAGTGGAGAATACGAGCTCAATAATGTCAAAAATACCACTAAAATCAAAATTGGTACTATCTGAACGCTACCAAGTCGAGTTTGAATGATTAAGAATAATATTTTACCTTTTACACAATCTTCATTATTTTACAGTATCCTATTTTAGGGGTGTAGGGGGAAATTTAGTGGTTTCATGTCTACCAACCTGTTGCCATGCAGATTTAATTGATGTAAACATGTTGCACACACGCAACCCTACATGTTGATACCAAAAAAACATAGTTCAATTGCAAACAGTTAACAAACACGTCTTTTTAAACACGAAAGAAATTGAAACTCAAAATTACGGCTTTTATAAACAAAATTGGACTAAAAACGCTCAAACCCTATGTAAAAAAACTATGAAAAACTTATTTCTGAGCTTATTTTACAATTGTTATCGAAAAAGTGTCCCTAGGTACGAATCTGGACGAGTCCTAATTACTGCACGTATCTCTTATAGGTATTATACCACTAATTATTTTCCCCATAGACACCAGTGTTAAAGTGTCACATATTAATGATTTGCTGCAAATTCAACTCAAGTATGGATAATGCAGCAGTGTAATGTTCATATAGAAAACTAATTTTCCAATTGAAAAATCACCAGAAAAGGTGGGGTCACAAGACATGTAAGAAAGTTCTTGTTTGTTTACTAAACAGGTCAAGGGTACAACTGTTTTCATTGATTGACTGTTTTCATTGCTCACAAAGTGTAAGCATAGAGTCGAACTTTCGAAAATGTTCATCAGTGATCCAGTAAAACTTATTAATACGCTTCTTATACATACAACCACAAAATCGAATAGAAATGGGCAGTTTTCCCCTACTTATAATGCCCGTTTTCATCAAAAAAGGAGGGATTACTTTTTATTATAGGAACTACATTCGATACACCTCGGAGGCTTACATATAATTAGTGGTGGTAAACCAGAATCAAATCAAGGTATACAGGAAGTAAATCACTGTGGTATTCATGCCTGGTACACCAGTCGAAAGGAGTTCCCAAATATATAATCCCTAACTTTTTTTGTGATAAAAGGCATTTTTGAGTATTTAAGACCTGTTTTTCTGGCTGAAATGACTTTATTGACTTGTTTGTGATAGCTAAGAACCATTTGCATGGTTGTATGATGATTTTATTTATCAACTTGAAAGTTTTGAAAGTGAAAGTAGAACACATTTAAGAGGTGCCGAATGAATACAGTTTGTTCACGGTATCAACAAAGATCAGAATTTTATTTTCTTATATGCCACATGACCCCTACTATTCTTAGCAGTTTTCTAGAGAGGCAGGTCTCATGACTAAGAATATGTAAGTGAATCTTAGTTTGAACTTCATTTTGAAAAATGGCTAACTAGAAAGCTTGTACAATATTGCACTGGACTCAATGGGATTTGATTTACTTCCGGTACACCTCAAACAGTCTGCATTAAGGACTATTGGTCAGCCATCTTTGAAAAGAAAATCCAAAATGGATGGGGTATGGTTAATTGAAATTCTCATCCAAATGCATATTATAGGCATGAACAATGTCAATGATATAATAGATGACAGTAATTCAACACTATTGATGTGAACATAATATCAAAAACAATATTTATTTGGCAGAAATAGTGCCCTTTATTTTCGAAAAGTTTAGTACAGTTTTATTCGAAGATGTTTTGTTTTTTATGTTAAATAAATTTGTCCATAAAATTGTCCATTTATCTAAAAATGGCACACGAGACATCATTTCTAAATTAAATACGACATGTTATCACATCATCCAAATTTTAAAGTCAATCATTGTAAAAAAAAAAAAGAAGCTATTCTTTCAATGGCATGTACTTTCAAAATAATATCAATGCTTTTAATTGTCAAATTATTATAAATGGCAACTATATTTTTGGATTATTAAACACAACTGAGTGACTGTTGTGAATAGAAACATGGCAAAACAAGAGTAATGTATTATTATATTCGAATAAAAACAGCACAAACTAAATAATAACATATGAATACGATCAAATGACCTGTTTATCCGAATGTTTCACCATACCGCATGTTTCAATTCACCATTCACGTGCATGCTTTTCATGTGTATCATGTGTGTGTGTTGAAGGCACACGGCGTACATTTTTTTTACAATTGTTGGATGATGTGATAATATGGCTTATTTTATGCAGAAATGATGTCTCGTCTGCACTCGCTGTATCAATGGACTATTGTATGGACCAGTTTATTTCACATAAAAAACAAAACAACTTTGAGTAAAACTGTACCAAACTTTTCGAATATAAAGCGCACAATTTCTGCCATATAAGTATTCTTTCTAATATTATGTTCACATCAATAGTGTTGAATTACTGTCATGTACTATATGGTTGACATTGGTCGTGCCTAAAATGCGTACATCGTTGAAAATTTCACTTGGCCATATCTCATCGATTCTGGATTTGTTTTTATCAAAGATGGCTGACCAATAGTCCTTAAAGGTGATGTTGCACTATTCTGAAACTAGTTTCATTTACAAGGGCTTTAAAAACCGTCGAAAAACTGTAAAAAAACTATCAATATATCTTTAAAAAAAAAAAGAAGAGATATGACCTTTAGAAAATGTGCAAAAAGACTCAAATTGAGGCAGACATCTTTGAATGATGACGTCATCGCGCCTTTTTCCATGTATGGAAAATAGATAATAAATAGTGTTTAAAGCAAATAAATATATTAAATTATAAATAAAAAGTAAATATTTATACTGTATATGCTCTTTTTACGATTTACATGTATTTGCAGTGATATTCTTTGTTTTTAAATGATATTTAGCAATATGCAATAAATGATAAAAATGCGCGATGGCGTCATCAATCCAAGATGGCCGCCTCCGTTTGAGATTATTTTGGCAAGTTTCACTTGGCCATATCTCATCGATTCTGGATTTGTTTTTATCAAAGATGGCTGACCAATAGTCCTTAAAGGTGATGTTGCACTATTCTGAAACTAGTTTCATTTACAAGGGCTTTAAAAACCGTCGAAAAACTGTAAAAAAACTATCAATATATCTTTAAAAAAAAAAAAAGAGATATGACCTTTAGAAAATGTGCAAAAAGACTCAAATTGAGGCAGACATCTTTGAATGATGACGTCATCGCGCCTTTTTCCATGTATGGAAAATAGTTAATAAATAGTGTTTAAAGCAAATAAATATATTAAATTATAAATAAAAAGTAAATACTTATACTGTATATGCTCTTTTTACGATTTACATGTATTTGCAGTGATATTCTTTGTTTTTAAATGATATTTAGCAATATGCAATAAATGATAAAAATGCGCGATGGCGTCATCAATCCAAGATGGCTGCCTCCGTTTGAGATTATTTTGGCAAGTTTTTAAAAGACCATATCTCCTGTATTTGTTATGATATTTTGATCATTCTTTCAGCATTTTCTATTGTTTCTAATGCCCTTTTAAATGAGATCTAGGTCCAGAATAGTGCAACAACCCCTTTAAGCGCCCTTTGAAGCGCAGAGCTATTGAGAAAAGGACTGATAACAAATACGACATACAGTAAATAAAATGTATTTATAAAACAAATGTTAGGTCAAATATAGTTCTAACATACATTCTGAACGCAACTGTAAACATTGTCAAATTCAAAGCAGTTCAATATTTTACGAATTGCTAGTCTAAATCATTACATTGCATGTACCATATGGTTTGTACTGAGAGGGGAGATTAAAACAGGCACTAACTATGTTCAAGACATGTTAAGATAAGAATTAATTAAATTCTATATTTATATTGAAACATTTGAGGCTACTGTAGATATAGCGTGAAGATGTTGTACATCATACAGGGGACTAACATTAACTTCTGTATTTCTGTTTGTGATGCTAATTGAATATTTTTCTTCTTCCACCGTTTGGACAATATTTCTATTAAATGGATTGTACTATTGTCCTGCAGAGTGGAGTTGGGCTATCGCTTTCAATTGAGTTGTATTTATAGGTTTCTAAAAATGATGATTTACCATTAAAACTATTCCCAAATAGTTGGTCTGTTTTGTAAGATACATGAGTGGTTTTATAGTGAATCGAAATTTTGCTATAACAAAATTCAATGTTTGATGCATAACAGCTGATACCATGTAAATATCACATTCATGAAGGGGCGATAGTAAAAAGTCTCACCCTGAGGATATGATAATCAATATCCGAAGGGTGAACATTATAAAACTATCACCCTCTCATGAATGATATTTATTTTATTATACCGAAATCCCCGCGAGTCAAAATAAGGTGGTGTTTTTTTTTCAGGCTTACTTGATATATCATGATCATCATTTTCTCTACAAAACGCAATTTTGTGATCGAAACAAGCGAATAATCACTTGTTGTCCATCTCAATTCCACGAAAAGCGAGACATATTGGCCACCTTTTTCAGCGAAGGCGGCGGCGCCGTCACTAGCGTTTTAAATTTGGTTTCAATGTGTTTAAAGACTTTAACTGTTAAGTATGTAATAACATTAAATCATTTTTGCTAACGGCAATTAAGACACTTATACTATGTGGACATGCCAAGAAGTTTATGAAGTACTGATATTTCTATTTGATAATATTTTCGTCAGATCTCCTGTTTATAGAAAAAGTGGTGGTATCCCAATTAATAAGAACTGTGCACCTCTTGTCGCAGATTTGTTTTTGTATTGCTATGCATGATCTGGATGATATATTGAACATTGATAAACATTCCTTTTCTACTGTGGTTAATAAAGCATATGCTAAAGAACTTCAACTTTACTATACTTGGTATTTGTGTAACGCAAAAGTTACTCCAACGGGGCTACCTCTCCACTTTAAACTAAAAACAAGCATTGCAACATTATATTATCGTAACTCTGATATTTTTAATAATAATGTAATTTAAGACCTCTTCTGCCTGACTTGTAATAACGTGATTTGCAAACTTCGTAAGACGCTTTCATACCATCTTTATAAAACGTGTTGCAACGTTTATAATGGTTAGGACATTACCATCTTGCAACGCAATGCATATTAAGTGTTTGACATATGTACAGTTCGTCTACGGAAAGCCTCGGCTGCCTTCTGTTTGCCTTTTGCATTTTGTGCAGTACGCTTCCTAAGTTGTCCTGTGCATTTCTAAGTTGTTATGTGCATTTAGTAAGTTGTTATGTGCATTTAGTAAGTCGTTATGTGCATTTTCTAGGTTGTCATGTGCATTTTCTAAGTTGTCTTGTGCATTTTCTAAGTTGTCATGTGCATTTTCCAAGTTGTTATGTGCATTTTCTAAGTTGTTATGTGCATTTCGTAGGTTGTTATGTGCATATTCTAAGTTGTCTTGTGCATTTTCTAAGTTGTTATGTGCATTTCGTAAGTTGTTATGTGCATTTTCCAAGTTGTTATGTACATTTAGTAAGTTGTTATGTGCATTTCGTAAGTTGTTATGTGCATTTTCTAAGTTGTCTTGTGCATTTTCTAAGTTGTTATGTGCATTTCGTAAGTTGTTATGTGTATTTCGTAGGTTGTTATGTGCATATTCTAAGTTGTCTTGTGCATTTTCTAAGTTGTTATGTGCATTTTCTAAGTTGTCATGTGCATTTCATAAGTTGTTATGTACATTTGTGCAAACTACAAGTCGTCGTTGAGTAGACTCTTTATCGGAAAATGGCAGCTCCAGGAGCGGACGCTATGCTCTGCCTAGATAAAAGAAATTGGGCTAGGTGCATTGTACAATAAATTCTTAGAACATAAAACTGATTTCAAAATGTGTAAGGGATTGTCTGACGTGGAGTTAATAAATCTTGGCCTGAAAAAAAATTAATAAAAAAAATAAAAAAATAACGTGTTATTTGTTTGTCTTTGTGTGTAGTCCTAAGGTTTATAGCCCTCCATCTTTTAACCAATAGGACGTCCTAAAGGTATAGGTTCAATAGAGTCTTGACTTCACGTGTTATTTGTTGAAAACAAACATATTTTAAATACTCTGGGACTTTTTTTTCAGGAAAACATAAAATATATTTGTTTTCAACAAATAGCACGTTAATATTACTTTTATTTAAATATATTTTTCAATTTATTATCATTATTATTTGTTAGTTCCCAACACTGATGGGTAGGGGCTACGTGAGGTCGTCTGCTCCCTCATCCCTCCCCCATTTCTCCATTCTCCATCCCTTATCTCCCTTCTCCGCCCCCTTTTCTCTCTTCTCTCTCAGAGTACTGATAAACAAGGGACGAAATCCATAAACGTATCTATCTAGGAGACCGAATGTGTACGGCAGACAAGATAATGGTCAATTAAGGATTTTGATAGGATATATCCTGTTTAACCCAAAACGACTCTCAAACTATGATAATTCTTCATCATTTTTTTTTACAAATTTGCTATTTTAAAAACCTCACACCCCTTTCTCTCCCGACTCCCGTCCTCTTGTCTTCCGACCCCCACCCTTTCTCCCGGCCCCGCCCCTTATCTTCCGTACACACGGCCACCTGTACCACACCTCCTGATACTGCCACCTGTGACCCGATCTGTTGTTTTCAGACCAAGTTTCATTAACTCCAAGTCAGACAATCCCTTACACATTTTGAAATCAATTTTCTGTTCTAAGAATTTATTGTATAATGTCCCTAGCCCAATTTTGTTAAAGTATGCAGAGCACAGCGTTCGCTCCTGGAGCCGCCATTTCTACCGGTGTTTCCTTCAAAACCTATTCCGATAAAAAGTCTACTTAACGACGACTTGTAGTTTGCACAAGACAACTTACGAAATGCACATAATAACTTACTAAATGTACATAACAACTTACGAAACGCACATAACAACAACAACTTAGAAAATGCACAAGACAACTTAGAATATGCACATAACAACTTACAAAATGCACATAACAACTTACGAAATGCACAGGACAACTTACAAAATGCACATAACAACTTACAAAAATGCACAAGACAACTTAAAATATGCACATAACAACTTACGAAAAGCACATAACACTTAGAAAATGCACATAACAACTTAGAATATGCACATGACAACTTAAACTATGCACAGAACAACTTAAACAATGCACATCACAACTTAAACAATGCACATCACAACTTACGAAATGCACACAACAACTTAGGAAATGCACAAGACAACTTACAAAATGCAAGTTAATATTACTTTTATTTAAATATATTTTTCAATTTATTATCATTATTATTTGTTAGTTCTCAACACTGATGGGTAGGGCTACGTGAGGTCGTCTGCTCCCTCATCCCTCCCCCATTTCTCCCTTCTCCATCCCTTATCTCCCTTCTCCGCTACCTTTTCTCTCTTCTCTCTCAGAGTACTGATAAACAAGGGACGAAATCCATATACGTATCTATCGTGGAGACCGAATGTGTACGGCAGACAAGATAATGGTCAATTAAGGATTTTGATAGGATATATCCTGTTTTACCCAAAACGACTCTCAAACTATGATAATTCCTCATCATTTTTTTTTTGCAAACTTGCTATTTTAAAAAACCTCACACCCCTTTCTCTCCCGACTCCCGTCCTCTTGTCTTCCGACCCCCACCCTTGTCTCCCGGCCCCGCCCCTTATCTTCCGTACCCACGGCCACCTGTACCACACCTCCTGATACTGCAATCTGTGACCCGATCACAACTTAAACAATGCACATCACAACTTAGGAAATGCACACAACAACTTAGGAAATGCACAAGACAACTTAGAAAATGCACATAACGACTTACGAAATGCACAGGACAACTTAGAAAATGCACATAACAACTTACAATATGCACATAACAATTTACGAAATGCACAGGACAACTTAGAAAATGCACATAACAACTTAGAAAATGCACAGGACAACTTAGAAAATGCACATAACAACTTAGAAAATGCACAAGACGACTTGCAAAATGCACATAACAACTTAGAAAATGCACAGGACAACTTAGAAAATGCACATGACAACATATAAAATGTACATAACAACTTACTAAATGCACATAACAACTTAGAAAATGCACAGGACAACTTACGAAATGCACATAACAACTTACGAAATTCACATCACAACTTAGAAAATGCACATAACAACTTAGAAAATGCACAAAACGACTTACAAAGCGTACTGCACAAAATGCAAAAGGCCAAAAGCAGGCAGCCGAGGCTTTCCATACTCGCCACTTTGCCTTCCTCTTTAATTGTGCGATGAACCGACAGATGTCGACTCCCGACAGATGTCGACTCTATGATTGACGTCAACATACAGCTTAAAAATGATGGTGATGTTTAATGTTTGTCTTCAATCTTGTCTTGCCGTGTCCTTACCGGTTTATTCTCTTGTTGCTCTACCTGTTTAGTCATTGAGTATTTCTATGATTTGTTTCATATGTATATGTTTTACTTTATGCTGCCTAGTTTATTAGAAGATAAAGCCAGGTAGTTTACACTGTTCCGTTTAATGAGAATGACAATATGGTAAAAGTGAGATTTGATGCACCTTTGAATCTGGTTTAAACCCCAGCGCCATTTCTACAACTGGCCGTTCCAAGGCGGTACCCTGATTGTCAACACGTTTGTGTTTGTTGTGTTCTCCCTTGTAATTGTCGTTTATTTTTATGCTCGTTTTTCTTGAAAAGGGAGAAATAATGAGCAAACTATATGATAGGAGAGATGGTATACATTTCGACTTTGTTCCTTAAACTCACTTAGACAGGGATGATCACCGATCAATTCCGTTTCTTAACATATTCGTTTTCTAGAGCTTATAGTCGAGTCGAGGACTTTAATATTCGTAACATTTGTAAAAAGCTATTCCGTCAGAGCTACCGTTACAATAGACTTCGAGTACACTATGCAACATGTTATTACTATCACAACCCGACTTCTATGGGACTTGTTCTGGTACCGTTCCAATGCGGTACCCTTGTTGTCAATGTACCGTTGTTGTCAATCATTTTATGTTTGTGGTGTCGCATACTTTGCTTCTATTCTTCCGTTTAGTTTTGTATGTTTTGAATCGCCAATGTGTGTTTTGGGTTGACCTTTGCTCTGTGAATACTGCACTTCCTGTTCGACTTGTATACATAGTTCTATATTTCCAAAACGTTCGAACTTATTGCTTTGATACTGGATGTAGACACTAACTGGGTAGGGTCACCGTACCAGTGACAATGAACTCACAAACGGACATAAAAGTGTGGGCAATCTTAATTTAAATTTCGATTAAAGTTAGTTGAACCATTATGTCTCCAAAACCGGAATACATATTTCTTTCCTACTACGTATAGACTCTCACTGTGGTAGACCCTAACCACGAGACCGACCTTATCAGTAATGAAAGACTTAATTAGACGTATGGTAAAACTGTAAATTGACTGACTTTAAGTCAAGTCTGCGTACCTCCAAATCGTCAAGCATTTTGCTTTGATACTGTATACTATTTGGGTAGATTTAGGTAGATTAATTGAGTGGATTTGGGTAGATTTGGGTGTTTCGTGCCACTGCTGTATCTAGCATACAGGGGTAGGTCCTGATCACAAAACAAAAGTCAGTCCTGCCTGGGAGTACTTACTCCCTACTCCCTGGTAGTGACCTTATGATATCAACGATGATCATGCATTTATAAATATAAAAAACAAAAGCATAGACAGCCCCAAAGCAAGTACTCAATGACTTGGCAAACATCATCATAATATTCCTCAGTATGTCCGGTCATTGCATAATCTAAGATTAAAGTATAATGTCGAACTGTAAATGGGTCAATCACTAAACATGCAGTGCGTTGCAAAATGATAGGGTCATAACATCTTTTGATAAACATTTTAACAAGTTATATGAAGCTTTATGTGCACAAAACCGTCATCCTTATTGCGTCCATACTATTGTTTGGGTTTCTTGTTTCAACCAACGGTTTTTCTGCAGTAGCTTGAGCAATTTAAATAATACGTACATCAGTTATATATCATTAGAACTGGCATTTTTAGTGGTAAATAAAACTACTTTACTTTTGAAAATCGGTTGAGAAATAAATACTTTACAGCCAAAATGATTTTTTATGGGGCTTTTCCAATGTAAATTCTTTGTTGGCGGGACAGCAGAAAATGAATATAATTCAAATAACTTCAGTTAGCCTTCCTATTTTGCTATACAACTTCCAGGGTGTATTAATTTACTAATATACAACAATTTAGAACCATTTTTGGATAAAAATTCTAAAAAAAATAATTTTTCAAATTTGTCATGCAGCAGAATTTTGCATTGAAGATTACCCATCAAAAATAGCTTTCGCACATAAAATTCTTATTTCTCAATCGATTTTGAAAAGTAAGATATTTTTATTTACCACTAAAAATGTCTGTTTCGGTGATAGTTTATTCAACAAATACAGTAGACCAAGTATACAGCGGAGCTGGCGTGGCGCAGTCGGTAGCGCGGCGGATTTGTAACCGGAGGCCCCGGGTTCAATGCTCCGTGGTGCCAATGAGTTCCGTCGGTGTGTTCTTGGGCAAGACACTTTCCCTTAGCCTCGTCCGTCGGATGGGGACGTAAACCGGGCGGTCCCGTGTATCGGTCTATCCTCCGAGCACGTTAAAGAACCATAGGAATCTATTCGATAATAAGAGTAGGGCAGATTCCCGGATTCCTATGTATCCTTCCCCTCTCTCTGGTGCGGCTCTAAATAACATATACTGTGTTAAACAACATTCAATTGCAAAGGTCGATGGCAGTAACAAACATTACATAGTATCACATTTTGTACAATATACTAACATTCTAAATCAATTTTAATTATGCTATTTCTAACAGTATAAGTTTTACTATAAACATTCTTTAAATCCACGTGTCACATACAGTAATATTGTTGTTAGAGTACCTCTTGGGAGAGTACTAGTATTTATTGATTGTAATATATGTCATTTCGAATTTTAAAACCATCAAATACATAAGTAGCCAAATTCTTTACAGTAGTAAGCTTTTCTGATGTCAACAGTTCTATAAATTTGGGAATATTTGGTCTCTGCCAATAGTATCGACTGATAAGTTTTGTTTTTAGTTCTTTATATAAAGTACATTCCAATATAAAATGGTATTCGTCTTCTAGAACGTCACATATACAACATTTGCGCACATTAATAGGAATACGGTGTGGCTTATGCCAACGACACGCTTCTATTAGTAACCTATGGGAGAACATTCTTAATCTAGACAGTGCTACTCTAAATTTTCTTATTTGAATATTTTCTAGATATGATTTATACTCGAAGAATCCTGTATACGATAATTCCAGTTTGGGATAAAAGTTTCTGATAATCTTTGTTTAACATTTGATATGAACATACTCATATTTCCAACCCCATGAAATAACCACACATAATTAAAAAGCATGCTCTCTAACAAGTATTATACAACTTATTTAGGTAGTAGATGAATTTTATCTGAGAAGTCCAAATA